>OZ038479.1:83430954-83468454 GCA_964036315.1 Acanthosepion esculentum | reverse complement strand
TAGCATTCTAAATTGATCTTGTGTAAACAGATCCCTGATGGAAGGTGGGTGATATTCCTGGAGATGTGGAAATAGATCTCTTATCTCAGGTTAGCACCTTCACACACTACCAACAGATAATGTAGCAAGCTGCAGGTGCAGTCCAGATGTTTACAAAACATTATACACAGAACAGCAAGCCCTGCCTCAACACCAAAACATAAACTAGTGAAGCATGACTAAAAGACAGACAACAGCTCAGAGTGCAATATTGACAGTGATCAGATAATTTTTACAGTGAATTTGGCAGCAATGTTGTAATCACAGCTGCAGCTAACAACCAATAAAACGGATCATCAGAGTTTATCCACTCTATATATATATATATATATATATATATATATATATATATATTGTCTTTTGACATATTCAAGTTTATGTACAGAATGTGTTTTTCTTTTCTTTGCTTCATCATTTCTTTTTTTTATTTTTTGTTTTGAATTCAAATTATTTTACCCTAAAAATAGGTCATGGGAAGAAAATAATTTGAGTGTGAGCAATGTGGCTCTTTAGAAAAAAAAAAAATTTACTATCAATAGATCATTGTCTGTTCTGATCTTTTTAATGAGAATATTAAATGAGTCTGGTAAGTAACTATTGGATAGCTCAAAAATCTTGCTATCGCCATCTTTGTAGCTTTAGAAGCTGAAAGATTTAGAACAGAGATGAGTAAACAGGTTAAGTAGCTTATCTGAACAATATATCAAACCTTTTTGAATTAAAGTTGAACATAAGACTTATAGGACAATGCATTAATTACAATGCCTTAATAGAAAAGTAGATATGGGTTGGCTAGGCACGGTGGCGTAATGGATAGCAGCTCGGGTTGAGGAATTGGAGAGCAGAGTTCAAATTCCAGTCAAATCCATTACATTCACTTACGTGCTAATACCCTTGGAAAAGGTAAAAATCCTCTTCTTCTCCCTCCAGCTATGGGTAAATAGCAGGACAGACTGGGTTCTATAGCCTTGGATAGCAATTAGTCTACCACAGAAAGAAATGGCAACCTACTGCAGGAAAAAATCTGTCTTGTCGGTCATGTATCGAAAGATACATGATCGCCTAAGCGTGTATCAAGCATGGCACATAACTGACTGAGATATAGGTCATGTTTATATTATAGTCAAAAAGTTAGAGATAGGTTTATTTTACATCAGAGTCAGAAAGGTAGACATATGTTTGGTTTGTATCCAAGTCTACAAGTAATGATCTGGAAGGATGAATCTTACACCTCTGGAGAGGATGCAGTCATTGTAGAGGACACGAATCTTAATGAATCACTATATAGGTAACCTATAGGCCAAATGTTTGTAGCCATCCTCTGGATTTAATAATTACTATGTTTGATAGTTTCTTTGGTTTAACTAACTCCAACTAAGCTATGATGCTGAAAGTATTTAACCAATTAGTGCATAGTAATCAACCTTTTAGAAAGGGGATTACTTAAAATTTAAAATCCACCAGCCCTAAGATTTCCATTAGCCAGAAAGTTAGATGAGGCAAAAAGGCTTAAAATTTAAAATCCACCAGCCCTAAGATTTTCATTAGTCAGAAAGTTAGATGAGGTAAAAAGGCTTAAAATTTAAAATCCACCAGCCCTAAGATTTCCATTAGTCAGAAAGTTAGATGAGGCCAAAAGGCTTAAAATTTAAAATCCACCAGCCCTAAGATTTCCATTAGTCAGAAAGTTAGATGAGGCCAAAAGGCTTAAAATTTAAAATCCACCAGCCCTAAGATTTCCATTAGTCAGAAAGTTAGATGAGGCCAAAAGGCTTAAAATTTAAAATCTACCAGCCCTAAGATTTCCATTAGCAAGAAAGTTAGATGAGGCCAAAAGGCTTAAAATTTAAAATCCACCAGCCCTAAGATTTCTATTAGCAAGAAAGGTAGATGAGGCCAAAAGGCTTAAAATTTAAAATCTACCAGCCCTAAGATTTCCATTAGCAAGAAAGGTAGATGAGGCCAAAAGGCTTAAAATTTAAAATCTACCAGCCCTAAGATTTCCATTAGTCAGAAAGTTAGATGAGGCCAAAAGGCTTAAAATTTAAAATCTACCAGCCCTAAGATTTCCATTAGTCAGAAAGTTAGATGAGGCCAAAAGGCTTAAAATTTAAAATCTACCAGCCCTAAGATTTCCATTAGCAAGAAAGTTAGATGAGGCCAAAAGGCTTAAAATTTAAAATCCACCAGCCCTAAGATTTCCATTAGTCAGAAAGTTAGATGAGGCCAAAAGGCTTAAAATTTGAAATCTACCAGCCCTAAGATTTCCATTAGCAAGAAAGGTAGATGAGGCCAAAAGGCTTAAAATTTAAAATCCACCAGCCCTAAGATTTCCATTAGTCAGAAAGTTAGATGAGGCCAAAAGGCTTAAAATTTAAAATCCACCAGCCCTAAGATTTCCATTAGTCAGAAAGTTAGATGAGGCCAAAAGGCTTAAAATTTAAAATCCACCAGCCCTAAGATTTCCATTAGTCAGAAAGTTAGATGAGGCCAAAAGGCTTAAAATTTAAAATCTACCAGCCCTAAGATTTCCATTAGTCAGAAAGTTAGATGAGGCCAAAAGGCTTAAAATTTAAAATCCACCAGCCCTAAGATTTCCATTAGTCAGAAAGTTAGATGAGGCCAAAAGGCTTAAAATTTAAAATCTACCAGCCCTAAGATTTCCATTAGCAAGAAAGGTAGATGAGGCCAAAAGGCTTAAAATTTAAAATCTACCAGCCCTAAGATTTCCATTAGTCAGAAAGTTAGATGAGGCCAAAAGGCTTAAAATTTAAAATCTACCAGCCCTAAGATTTCCATTAGAAAGAAAGTTAGATGAGGCCAAAAGGCTTAAAATTTAAAATCTACCAGCCCTAAGATTTCCATTAGTCAGAAAGTTAGATGAGGCCAAAAGGCTTAAAATTTAAAATCCACCAGCCCTAAGATTTCCATTAGTCAGAAAGTTAGATGAGGCCAAAAGGCTTAAAATTTAAAATCCACCAGCCCTAAGATTTCCATTAGTCAGAAAGTTAGATGAGGCCAAAAGGCTTAAAATTTAAAATCTACCAGCCCTAAGATTTCCATTAGCAAGAAAGGTAGATGAGGCCAAAAAGCTTAAAATTTAAAATCTACCAGCCCTAAGATTTCCATTAGTCAGAAAGTTAGATGAGGCCAAAAGGCTTAAAATTTAAAATCTACCAGCCCTAAGATTTCCATTAGTCAGAAAGTTAGATGAGGCCAAAAGGCTTAAAATTTAAAATCTACCAGCCCTAAGATTTCCATTAGCAAGAAAGTTAGATGAGGCCAAAAGGCTTAAAATTTAAAATCCACCAGCCCTAAGATTTCCATTAGTCAGAAAGTTAGATGAGGCCAAAAGGCTTAAAATTTAAAATCTACCAGCCCTAAGATTTCCATTAGCAAGAAAGGTAGATGAGGCCAAAAGGCTTAAAATTTAAAATCCACCAGCCCTAAGATTTCCATTAGTCAGAAAGTTAGATGAGGCCAAAAGGCTTAAAATTTAAAATCCACCAGCCCTAAGATTTCCATTAGTCAGAAAGTTAGATGAGGCCAAAAGGCTTAAAATTTAAAATCCACCAGCCCTAAGATTTCCATTAGTCAGAAAGTTAGATGAGGCCAAAAGGCTTAAAATTTAAAATCTACCAGCCCTAACATTTCCATTAGCAAGAAAGGTAGATGAGGCCAAAAGGCTTAAAATTTAAAATCTACCAGCCCTAAGATTTCCATTAGTCAGAAAGTTAGATGAGGCCAAAAGGCTTAAAATTTAAAATCTACCAGCCCTAAGATTTCCATTAGCAAGAAAGGTAGATGAGACCAAAAGGCTTAAAATTTAAAATCTACCAGCCCTAAGATTTCCATTAGTCAGAAAGTTAGATGAGGCCAAAAGGCTTAAAATTTAAAATCCACCAGCCCTAAGATTTCCATTAGTCAGAAAGTTAGATGAGGCCAAAAGGCTTAAAATTTAAAATCCACCAGCCCTAAGATTTCCATTAGTCAGAAAGGTAGATGAGGCCAAAAGGCTTAAAATTTAAAATCCACCAGCCCTAAGATTTCCATTAGTCAGAAAGTTAGATGAGGCCAAAAGGCTTAAAATTTAAAATCCACCAGCCCTAAGATTTCCATTAGTCAGAAAGTTAGATGAGGCCAAAAGGCTTAAAATTTAAAATCTACCAGCCCTAACATTTCCATTAGCAAGAAAGGTAGATGAGGCCAAAAGGCTTAAAATTTAAAATCTACCAGCCCTAAGATTTCCATTAGTCAGAAAGTTAGATGAGGCCAAAAGGCTTAAAATTTAAAATCTACCAGCCCTAAGATTTCCATTAGCAAGAAAGGTAGATGAGGCCAAAAGGCTTAAAATTTAAAATCTACCAGCCCTAAGATTTCCATTAGTCAGAAAGTTAGATGAGGCCAAAAGGCTTAAAATTTAAAATCCACCAGCCCTAAGATTTCCATTAGTCAGAAAGTTAGATGAGGCCAAAAGGCTTAAAATTTAAAATCCACCAGCCCTAAGATTTCCATTAGTCAGAAAGGTAGATGAGGCCAAAAGGCTTAAAATTTAAAATCCACCAGCCCTAAGATTTCCATTAGTCAGAAAGTTAGATGAGGCCAAAAGGCTTAAAATTTAAAATCCACCAGCCCTAAGATTTCCATTAGTCAGAAAGTTAGATGAGGCCAAAAGGCTTAAAATTTAAAATCTACCAGCCCTAACATTTCCATTAGCAAGAAAGGTAGATGAGGCCAAAAGGCTTAAAATTTAAAATCTACCAGCCCTAAGATTTCCATTAGTCAGAAAGTTAGATGAGGCCAAAAGGCTTAAAATTTAAAATCTACCAGCCCTAAGATTTCCATTAGCAAGAAAGGTAGATGAGGCCAAAAGGCTTAAAATTTAAAATCTACCAGCCCTAAGATTTCCATTAGTCAGAAAGTTAGATGAGGCCAAAAGGCTTAAAATTTAAAATCCACCAGCCCTAAGATTTCCATTAGTCAGAAAGTTAGATGAGGCCAAAAGGCTTAAAATTTAAAATCCACCAGCCCTAAGATTTCCATTAGTCAGAAAGGTAGATGAGGCCAAAAGGCTTAAAATTTAAAATCCACCAGCCCTAAGATTTCCATTAGTCAGAAAGTTAGATGAGGCCAAAAGGCTTAAAATTTAAAATCCACCAGCCCTAAGATTTCCATTAGTCAGAAAGTTAGATGAGGCCAAAAGGCTTAAAATTTAAAATCTACCAGCCCTAACATTTCCATTAGCAAGAAAGGTAGATGAGGCCAAAAGGCTTAAAATTTAAAATCTACCAGCCCTAAGATTTCCATTAGTCAGAAAGTTAGATGAGGCCAAAAGGCTTAAAATTTAAAATCTACCAGCCCTAAGATTTCCATTAGCAAGAAAGGTAGATGAGGCCAAAAGGCTTAAAATTTAAAATCTACCAGCCCTAAGATTTCCATTAGTCAGAAAGTTAGATGAGGCCAAAAGGCTTAAAATTTAAAATCCACCAGCCCTAAGATTTCCATTAGTCAGAAAGTTAGATGAGGCCAAAAGGCTTAAAATTTAAAATCCACCAGCCCTAAGATTTCCATTAGTCAGAAAGTTAGATGAGGCCAAAAGGCTTAAAATTTAAAATCCACCAGCCCTAAGATTTCCATTAGTCAGAAAGTTAGATGAGGCCAAAAGGCTTAAAATTTAAAATCTACCAGCCCTAACATTTCCATTAGCAAGAAAGGTAGATGAGGCCAAAAGGCTTAAAATTTAAAATCTACCAGCCCTAAGATTTCCATTAGTCAGAAAGTTAGATGAGGCCAAAAGGCTTAAAATTTAAAATCTACCAGCCCTAAGATTTCCATTAGCAAGAAAGGTAGATGAGGCCAAAAGGCTTAAAATTTAAAATCTACCAGCCCTAAGATTTCCATTAGTCAGAAAGTTAGATGAGGCCAAAAGGCTTAAAATTTAAAATCCACCAGCCCTAAGATTTCCATTAGTCAGAAAGTTAGATGAGGCCAAAAGGCTTAAAATTTAAAATCTACCAGCCCTAACATTTCCATTAGCAAGAAAGGTAGATGAGGCCAAAAGGCTTAAAATTTAAAATCTACCAGCCCTAAGATTTCCATTAGTCAGAAAGTTAGATGAGGCCAAAAGGCTTAAAATTTAAAATCTACCAGCCCTAAGATTTCCATTAGTCAGAAAGTTAGATGAGGCCAAAAGGCTTAAAATTTAAAATCCACCAGCCCTAAGATTTCCATTAGTCAGAAAGTTAGATGAGGCCAAAAGGCTTAAAATTTAAAATCCACCAGCCCTAAGATTTCCATTAGTCAGAAAGTTAGATGAGGCCAAAAGGCTTAAAATTTAAAATCCACCAGCCCTAAGATTTCCATTAGTCAGAAAGTTAGATGAGGCCAAAAGGCTTAAAATTTAAAATCTACCAGCCCTAAGATTTCCATTAGTCAGAAAGTTAGATGAGGCCAAAAGGCTTAAAATTTAAAATCCACCAGCCCTAAGATTTCCATTAGTCAGAAAGTTAGATGAGGCCAAAAGGCTTAAAATTTAAAATCCACCAGCCCTAAGATTTCCATTAGTCAGAAAGTTAGATGAGGCCAAAAGGCTTAAAATTTAAAATCCACCAGCCCTAAGATTTCCATTAGTCAGAAAGTTAGATGAGGCCAAAAGGCTTAAAATTTAAAATCTACCAGCCCTAACATTTCCATTAGCAAGAAAGGTAGATGAGGCCAAAAGGCTTAAAATTTAAAATCTACCAGCCCTAAGATTTCCATTAGTCAGAAAGTTAGATGAGGCCAAAAGGCTTAAAATTTAAAATCTACCAGCCCTAAGATTTCCATTAGTCAGAAAGTTAGATGAGGCCAAAAGGCTTAAAATTTAAAATCTACCAGCCATAAGATTTCCATTAGCAAGAAAGGTAGATGAGGCCAAAAGGCTTAAAATTTAAAATCTACCAGCCCTAAGATTTCCCTTAGTCGGAAAGTTAGATGAGGACAAAAGACTTAAAATTTAAAATCCACCAGCCCTAAGATTTCCATTAGTCAGAAAGTTAGATGAGGCCAAAAGGCTTAAAATTTAAAATCCACCAGCCCTAAGATTTCCATTAGTCAGAAAGTTAGATGAGGCCAAAAGGCTTAAAATTTAAAATCTACCAGCCCTAAGATTTCCATTAGCAAGAAAGGTAGATGAGGCCAAAAGGCTTAAAATTTAAAATCCACCAGCCCTAAGATTTCCATTAGTCAGAAAGTTAGATGAGGCCAAAAGGCTTAAAATTTAAAATCCACCAGCCCTAAGATTTCCATTAGTCAGAAAGTTAGATGAGGCCAAAAGGCTTAAAATTTAAAATCCACCAGCCCTAAGATTTCCATTAGTCAGAAAGTTAGATGAGGCCAAAAGGCTTAAAATTTAAAATCTACCAGCCCTAAGATTTCCATTAGTCAGAAAGTTAGATGAGGCCAAAAGGCTTAAAATTTAAAATCCACCAGCCCTAAGATTTCCATTAGTCAGAAAGTTAGATGAGGCCAAAAGGCTTAAAATTTAAAATCTACCAGCCCTAAGATTTCCATTAGCAAGAAAGGTAGATGAGGCCAAAAGGCTTAAAATTTAAAATCTACCAGCCCTAAGATTTCCATTAGTCAGAAAGTTAGATGAGGCCAAAAGGCTTAAAATTTAAAATCTACCAGCCCTAAGATTTCCATTAGCAAGAAAGTTAGATGAGGCCAAAAGGCTTAAAATTTAAAATCTACCAGCCCTAAGATTTCCATTAGTCAGAAAGTTAGATGAGGCCAAAAGGCTTAAAATTTAAAATCCACCAGCCCTAAGATTTCCATTAGTCAGAAAGTTAGATGAGGCCAAAAGGCTTAAAATTTAAAATCCACCAGCCCTAAGATTTCCATTAGTCAGAAAGTTAGATGAGGCCAAAAGGCTTAAAATTTAAAATCTACCAGCCCTAAGATTTCCATTAGCAAGAAAGGTAGATGAGGCCAAAAAGCTTAAAATTTAAAATCTACCAGCCCTAAGATTTCCATTAGTCAGAAAGTTAGATGAGGCCAAAAGGCTTAAAATTTAAAATCTACCAGCCCTAAGATTTCCATTAGTCAGAAAGTTAGATGAGGCCAAAAGGCTTAAAATTTAAAATCTACCAGCCCTAAGATTTCCATTAGCAAGAAAGTTAGATGAGGCCAAAAGGCTTAAAATTTAAAATCCACCAGCCCTAAGATTTCCATTAGTCAGAAAGTTAGATGAGGCCAAAAGGCTTAAAATTTAAAATCTACCAGCCCTAAGATTTCCATTAGCAAGAAAGGTAGATGAGGCCAAAAGGCTTAAAATTTAAAATCCACCAGCCCTAAGATTTCCATTAGTCAGAAAGTTAGATGAGGCCAAAAGGCTTAAAATTTAAAATCCACCAGCCCTAAGATTTCCATTAGTCAGAAAGTTAGATGAGGCCAAAAGGCTTAAAATTTAAAATCCACCAGCCCTAAGATTTCCATTAGTCAGAAAGTTAGATGAGGCCAAAAGGCTTAAAATTTAAAATCTACCAGCCCTAAGATTTCCATTAGTCAGAAAGTTAGATGAGGCCAAAAGGCTTAAAATTTAAAATCTACCAGCCCTAAGATTTCCATTAGCAAGAAAGGTAGATGAGGCCAAAAGGCTTAAAATTTAAAATCTACCAGCCCTAAGATTTCCATTAGTCAGAAAGTTAGATGAGGCCAAAAGGCTTAAAATTTAAAATCCACCAGCCCTAAGATTTCCATTAGTCAGAAAGTTAGATGAGGCCAAAAGGCTTAAAATTTAAAATCTACCAGCCCTAAGATTTCCATTAGTCAGAAAGTTAGATGAGGCCAAAAGGCTTAAAATTTAAAATCTACCAGCCCTAAGATTTCCATTAGCAAGAAAGGTAGATGAGGCCAAAAGGCTTAAAATTTAAAATCTACCAGCCCTAAGATTTCCATTAGTCAGAAAGTTAGATGAGGCCAAAAGGCTTAAAATTTAAAATCCACCAGCCCTAAGATTTCCATTAGTCAGAAAGTTAGATGAGGCCAAAAGGCTTAAAATTTAAAATCCACCAGCCCTAAGATTTCCATTAGTCAGAAAGTTAGATGAGGCCAAAAGGCTTAAAATTTAAAATCTACCAGCCCTAAGATTTCCATTAGCAAGAAAGGTAGATGAGGCCAGAAGGCTTAAAATTTAAAATCTACCAGCCCTAAGATTTCCATTAGTCAGAAAGTTAGATGAGGCCAAAAGGCTTAAAATTTAAAATCTACCAGCCCTAAGATTTCCATTAGTCAGAAAGTTAGATGAGGCCAAAAGGCTTAAAATTTAAAATCTACCAGCCATAAGATTTCCATTAGCAAGAAAGGTAGATGAGGCCAAAAGGCTTAAAATTTAAAATCTACCAGCCCTAAGATTTCCCTTAGTCAGAAAGTTAGATGAGGCCAAAAGACTTAAAATTTAAAATCCACCAGCCCTAAGATTTCCATTAGTCAGAAAGTTAGATGAGGCCAAAAGTCTTAAAATTTAAAATCCACCAGCCCTAAGATTTCCATTAGTCAGAAAGTTAGATGAGGCCAAAAGGCTTAAAATTTAAAATCTACCAGCCCTAAGATTTCCATTAGCAAGAAAGGTAGATGAGGCCAAAAGGCTTAAAATTTAAAATCTACCAGCCCTAAGATTTCCATTAGTCAGAAAGTTAGATGAGGCCAAAAGGCTTAAAATTTAAAATCTACCAGCCCTAAGATTTCCATTAGTCAGAAAGTTAGATGAGGCCAAAAGGCTTAAAATTTAAAATCTACCAGCCCTAAGATTTCCATTAGCAAGAAAGGTAGATGAGGCCAAAAGGCTTAAAATTTAAAATCTACCAGCCCTAAGATTTCCATTAGTCAGAAAGTTAGATGAGGCCAAAAGGCTTAAAATTTAAAATCCACCAGCCCTAAGATTTCCATTAGTCAGAAAGTTAGATGAGGCCAAAAGGCTTAAAATTTAAAATCCACCAGCCCTAAGATTTCCATTAGTCAGAAAGTTAGATGAGGCCAAAAGGCTTAAAATTTAAAATCTACCAGCCCTAAGATTTCCATTAGCAAGAAAGGTAGATGAGGCCAAAAAGCTTAAAATTTAAAATCTACCAGCCCTAAGATTTCCATTAGTCAGAAAGTTAGATGAGGCCAAAAGGCTTAAAATTTAAAATCTACCAGCCCTAAGATTTCCATTAGTCAGAAAGTTAGATGAGGCCAAAAGGCTTAAAATTTAAAATCTACCAGCCCTAAGATTTCCATTAGCAAGAAAGTTAGATGAGGCCAAAAGGCTTAAAATTTAAAATCCACCAGCCCTAAGATTTCCATTAGTCAGAAAGTTAGATGAGGCCAAAAGGCTTAAAATTTAAAATCTACCAGCCCTAAGATTTCCATTAGCAAGAAAGTTAGATGAGGCCAAAAGGCTTAAAATTTAAAATCCACCAGCCCTAAGATTTCCATTAGTCAGAAAGTTAGATGAGGCCAAAAGGCTTAAAATTTAAAATCCACCAGCCCTAAGATTTCCATTAGTCAGAAAGTTAGATGAGGCCAAAAGGCTTAAAATTTAAAATCCACCAGCCCTAAGATTTCCATTAGTCAGAAAGTTAGATGAGGCCAAAAGGCTTAAAATTTAAAATCTACCAGCCCTAAGATTTCCATTAGTCAGAAAGTTAGATGAGGCCAAAAGGCTTAAAATTTAAAATCTACCAGCCCTAAGATTTCCATTAGCAAGAAAGGTAGATGAGGCCAAAAGGCTTAAAATTTAAAATCTACCAGCCCTAAGATTTCCATTAGTCAGAAAGTTAGATGAGGCCAAAAGGCTTAAAATTTAAAATCCACCAGCCCTAAGATTTCCATTAGTCAGAAAGTTAGATGAGGCCAAAAGGCTTAAAATTTAAAATCCACCAGCCCTAAGATTTCCATTAGCAAGAAAGGTAGATGAGGCCAAAAGGCTTAAAATTTAAAATCCACCAGCCCTAAGATTTCCATTAGTCAGAAAGTTAGATGAGGCCAAAAGGCTTAAAATTTAAAATCTACCAGCCCTAAGATTTCCATTAGTCAGAAAGTTAGATGAGACCAAAAGGCTTAAAATTTAAAATCTACCAGCCCTAAGATTTCCATTAGCAAGAAAGGTAGATGAGGCCAAAAGGCTTAAAATTTAAAATCTACCAGCCCTAAGATTTCCATTAGTCAGAAAGTTAGATGAGGCCAAAAGGCTTAAAATTTAAAATCCACCAGCCCGAAGATTTCCATTAGTCAGAAAGTTAGATGAGGCCAAAAGGCTTAAAATTTAAAATCCACCAGCCCTAAGATTTCCATTAGTCAGAAAGTTAGATGAGGCCAAAAGGCTTAAAATTTAAAATCTACCAGCCCTAAGATTTCCATTAGCAAGAAAGGTAGATGAGGCCAAAAGGCTTAAAATTTAAAATCTACCAGCCCTAAGATTTCCATTAGTCAGAAAGTTAGATGAGGCCAAAAGGCTTAAAATTTAAAATCTACCAGCCATAAGATTTCCATTAGCAAGAAAGGTAGATGAGGCCAAAAGGCTTAAAATTTAAAATCTACCAGCCCTAAGATTTCCCTTAGTCAGAAAGTTAGATGAGGCCAAAAGACTTAAAATTTAAAATCCACCAGCCCTAAGATTTCCATTAGTCAGAAAGTTAGATGAGGCCAAAAGGCTTAAAATTTAAAATCCACCAGCCCTAAGATTTCCATTAGTCAGAAAGTTAGATGAGGCCAAAAGGCTTAAAATTTAAAATCTACCAGCCCTAAGATTTCCATTAGCAAGAAAGGTAGATGAGGCCAAAAGGCTTAAAATTTAAAATCTACCAGCCCTAAGATTTCCATTAGTCAGAAAGTTAGATGAGGCCAAAAGGCTTAAAATTTAAAATCTACCAGCCCTAAGATTTCCATTAGTCAGAAAGTTAGATGAGGCCAAAAGGCTTAAAATTTAAAATCTACCAGCCCTAAGATTTCCATTAGCAAGAAAGGTAGATGAGGCCAAAAGGCTTAAAATTTAAAATCTACCAGCCCTAAGATTTCCATTAGTCAGAAAGTTAGATGAGGCCAAAAGGCTTAAAATTTAAAATCCACCAGCCCTAAGATTTCCATTAGTCAGAAAGTTAGATGAGGCCAAAAGGCTTAAAATTTAAAATCCACCAGCCCTAAGATTTCCATTAGTCAGAAAGTTAGATGAGGCCAAAAGGCTTAAAATTTAAAATCTACCAGCCCTAAGATTTCCATTAGCAAGAAAGGTAGATGAGGCCAAAAGGCTTAAAATTTAAAATCTACCAGCCCTAAGATTTCCATTAGTCAGAAAGTTAGATGAGGCCAAAAGGCTTAAAATTTAAAATCCACCAGCCCTAAGATTTCCATTAGTCAGAAAGTTAGATGAGGCCAAAAGGCTTAAAATTTAAAATCCACCAGCCCTAAGATTTCCATTAGCCAGAAAGGTAGATGAAGCAAAAAGACTTGAAATTTTAAGGAATCTTTATGTAGTAATCGTTTAATTTCATTATTATTATTATTATTATTATTATTATTATTGACTATATAATAAAACCCTTCAGGGAGAGTTAGTCCCTCTGGCTCAAAATGAACTAATAAATTAGTTTTGAAAAAATCCCACAACATAAATTTTTTAGGTAATTCTTCAAAATCCAGAAGATGGTGACAAACTTTTAGCCTATAGTATAGATACAGGTGGAGTTTATGCCAGAGTAAAAAAAGGTAGACATATGACTGGTTTATACCCAAGTTTAATGTTGGGCACCTGGAGGTAGTGTAATGGTTAGCAAGCTTGTCTCACTAAAACAGTTACGACTGAGTAGTGAGGTCGATCCTCACTGGGTGCGCCTTACTTTCAGCCTTGTGCCACATCTAAGCTACACTTGGAAGATCACTATACCCAAGTTTAATGCATCTATCTGGAAAGTGGTCCCATTTGTGGAGGGGGAGGGTACCTTTCTGCAGAGGATGCAGTTGTTGCATTGGAAGCTCTGCTTACAAAGGCAATGGGAAAACAAGAAGAGAGAGGACTTTTAGTAGTTGTATATTTCCATAATACCAGAAAGTATATTTTTCATTTGAATGAGATATCATAAAATCATTTTTCTGAGCTTTGTAGTAAAGTCCATGATGAACATTTAGCATTTATTATCCTTCTCTTTATAAAAGGTAATATCTATTCTCATTCTAATGATAAGATCTATGCTTCTTTCCATAATACATTTGACATTTGCATATATATTTGCATACATTAATTGTAACCTCTATTGTAGAACATAGGTATACGTATACATATGCTGAAATGTTCTTTGCCTGACCCATTTCCCAAAATCTAACCAAATGACTAAAATCTGAATTTTATTTGTAATCCCATCTCATTTTGTTTTTTACAATGATGTTCGCCCTGTACAAGGCCTGAGAGCCACTTGAGGTAGAGGGTTACAGAATAAGAAGCACACCATATGTGGATAGGTGTAGGAGATAATGGTTAAGCCTAGACTAGAATAGGTTAAGATTGTGGTGATCAAGAAAACAACCTCTTGTGAGTCTGTTCCACAAGACTGTGGTTCTTGGGAAGAAACTACTACAATGTGCACGGTATGGTGGGTCTTAGCCATGATGGTTAGTACTGGTGGAACTAAGGAGTGTAGTTCATCCGAACGCTCTCCAGGGAAATAGCGATAGAGCAGCAAGAGGCTTGCAATGTCTCGTCTGTGAGAAAAGGGTTGTGGGGCTGAAAATTTTTCAACATTTCCTCGTTGTATCTAGTTTAATTCTTTCCATACTAAAATTTACACCAAGATGAAGGATTCGTTTGTATAATTTGTTTTTACTTGTTTTTTTAAAATAATTCTCTCCTTAACAACTTCTGTTTTTGCAATGTTTATCTTTCCTTAATTTTTAATCAGAACAATCATTAAATAGAACTTTAAAACCAAAAATATGTTTATAAATTAATTTTATAAAACTTGCTAATAAATAATCAAATTAAATGGATTTTTCCTTTGGAATATTTTTTTTTTTTTTTTAATTTGTTCCAGTTGCATCCCAGTTTTATCAACAGTGTCAAAAATTGCTGTGACAAAATATAACTCACTAAAAATGTTTGATGATGATCTCTAAGTCTTTTCTTTTCCCATACACGTCATTCAAATGAGCCAATTGCTCACTGTAACATTGACAGTAACAGTTTATTCAGGTTGCAGAAATTTGCAATAATTTCCATCAAATCCCACCAAACCTGGAGAAGCACTTTTCATCAACCAGTAATGAGTGTAGGACAAAATATTGAAAGCTGTCTAAGATCTATTCATGAATTACTTAATTTTTTTATTCTTATAGTTAATCTATTTTTAATCACTAGTGATTATTTTGTCTAAAAATAAAATTCTTCTGTGTCAGGTAAGAAGAGGTAGAAAAGTGTTTTGTTTCTTTCCATAAGTTCATGTAGAACACCTTCCTAGCTTCTGAATTTTACTTTAGGTTTGTAAACAGCAAACTACAATTGTCTGATTGTATATACAATAACGGAGCTGAGTAAAATTTAATGTCACTTCTAAGATTTCTCTAACACTGTTGTTGTAAAAATGGCAGTGAAAATGTTTTGAATTAACTAATAAATATACAAATGAAAATACATCAAGAAATATCTTAATAAATAGGTTTAGTCTTTACTTTAGAATTGGTACACAAAAACACCAATTTAAAATATTTACATAATGATTAATTTTATTTGAATTTATGGGAGGGGGAGTTATTATTATTTAAATTATTTACACATGAACTATTATCCTCATCTTTGTTGTTATTATCACAATGCTTCAGCCATTGTGTCCTTTGGTCTTCATCAGATGCTTGTCAATGCAGATAATCCACAGGAGTAGATTTTTCTCATTCCACACTCCCTTATCTCATCTGATTACAATTTCGTACTGCTCAGTTACTGATCGCCCTCTTTCCATTGATCCTCAGAACTGCTTCTCTCTCTGCCTGTCCTAAAGATTTAACTCATAATTACTACGTCACTAAATTCACAAAGCAACTCTTTAATCCACTAGGATATTGTCTCGTGGAACAATTCTAAGCAGAGAACTTGGAATATTAAACCTAATCCGACTGCACTAATCAACAGACCAAATTTGGCCAAAACATTGTGATAACAATAAAGATGAAGACAATAGCCTGCATGTAAATAATGTAAATAATTGTTGTTTCCCTTAGTTTTTCTTTTGTATTAAAAGAAACTTGTTTTATAAATGCATTCTTCCCAGATCAGTAAAAAAAGTTGTTCTAGAGGAAGCCTATGGAGGAGGGCATGGCTTTTACTCCATTATAAATTACATTCATTTAAAACGGAATATTTTCAGATAGAGTACAAGAAAAGAAAGGATTATCAGCTGAATTTAGACCCTTGGATCAGAAGAAAAAGATTTTTATTGCTTAATTGAAAGCAGTAGTTAAGGCCAAAATTCTGATATATCTTTCATCCCATAGAATAGGGTCACTGAAAATTATTATTTTATTCTGGATAATGATCTGGGATCTTATTACATTAATAACAACTTTTTATCACTCACGACTGTAATCACAAACATTAATCAAGTCATTTTTTTTTTATTGCAGAACCTTTGGGTATATCTTTATTCAATGTGTTTTGTCTCGTCTGCCTCCAATGATTTGGTTTCTTACCAAGGACCTGTTAATGTATGAAAAATTCCCTGGTTATTAAGAAGGTAAGTCAAGTTTTTATTTCATTTTTTTTTTTGTAAAGTACTTCAAATTATTAAAAATAACTGTTGCTTAGAAAATGAAAATAAATTGTTTCATATAAAAAACTTCTTGAATGTTGCAAAACTGATCTTGCTGAATTCCTTTTCTTTTTAATTTTATAAAATCTGTTTTTCTTCTGCCAAATAAATTCATAATTTTAAAAAAGATATTTCCAAATTATTAAAAACATAAATCTATGCTGATCTGTTCACTAATGATCTTGTGATATCCATCCACATTCAATTCTGACACAAGGCTAAGTATTTTAAGGATTTTTTCTTTTTTTTTCTTCCTTCACTTCACTAATATCATCATAATGAGCATCATCAATATAAATTTGTAGGTTTTAATTAAAAAAATTCCAAGTATGCTTCTCTAGTGATAATTTGTGACTATGTTAAATATTTCAAGATATTTGTGAGTTTCACTAAAACAATGAGTAAATAAGTATTCAATACAACTCAGTTTATTACATTATTTAATTACATATACAGTAAGTATTTACCTCAAAATTACACCATATCTAGTTTTCATCTTGATGTAATGGAATAACCTGTCACCCCCACAAGTGATTACACTATAGATAGTAACTATCTATAAGTATCAGTAAGCCAATGGATGACAGAGTCTTGCTGTGACCTGTTCCAGCAAGACAGTTGAACACTGTGCCTCTGAGCAGAGAGGAACCCGGATGAGGCTTCACCAAAGAGTAGAGTCTCGTTCGAGGAGGTAGACTGTCCCTGAACCCGTTTTTACAGGTTCAAATAGGGAATTTTTTGGCCGAGCCTACGGGCTCAGAAAACCCATGTTAAACCCGGCCTTGTGCCACATGCAACCCTCGTGGGGGGGAGCTAGATATCTCTAGCTGGGATCTGTTGAGGAAGACTCAGACTTACACGAGAACTACCGACCTTCCAATAGTAGCACTCACTACTGGATTGACTTGCGATGACCTTGTGCATAACTGTTACCTTTATTCTTATTGTACTGGTTTTGTACAATAAACCTTTACTTATTTTATCCACTTTGTTTTTCAGGTATATATTCCTATTAGCATGGAATATAACACATCTTTACACATCAAAATGTGCTTACGCCCAGCTTACTGACTTTAATATGTGTAGTTATGAGACAGTAGCTGTCATTCTTGCCATATGTCATTGGTCAAAATGTATTTATGTATCAGTGTATATATATTCTTTTTTGTATGAATTTATAACTTTTTATGGTTTTCATGCTAAGCTCATAAATTTTATCACAGTTCTTCATGTTTGTGTTGTGAAGATACTTAAAAAAGTTTATAACATATATATATAAGTCATTATTATAAATTAATTCATTGATGAATACAAGATGACTGTTTTCCAACCTTATGTTATTTTACTTTCCCTTCGATGGTCCCATCAATCTTAACTATAGATCAAGAAAGTATTTTTCCCTTCAGGCTCCAAAAATATTATCAACAAATATACAGGATAAAAGATAGAAAATGGGCATAAAATTTATTTCCCGCTGCAAACTATATCTGTTACAGTGTTAATAAAAAAAATAATTTTCAATCAATAAATTTTATCTTTGACAGATTTACAAGGAATAAATGCTATATAATAGGCTGATTTTTTTTTAATGTTTGAATACAGGAGGAAGTTGTGCAGTGACTTCATTATTTTAAAGATTTTCTACCTTTTTCTATTCAAGCAAGTGGGTAAGATGCAAGCAAATAGGACAAGTAGCAAGTTGGCATCAGATATAAAAGGTTTCCTTCATTTGCATTTGTTTTATCAAGCCACCAATCAAAGAAAACCTACAAGTTTGTTTGTAAAATAGAATATAATTAGGCAAATATCCGATTAAGACATTGGTTTTGCTTTTAATTCTGTGGGATTATCATTGCGTCATCTTTTATACATCTATCACATATGAAATCTCTTTGATTATGACAATAAGGGATGATAATCAAGAAGGTGAAGGAGAAGAGATGAAAGGACATGAAGTGGATTCAAAACAAATGGAAGAGGAAAGAAGATAAAAGTGAGGTAGAAGAAAGAGAAGACAGCAGGAGTAGAAGAAAGAAGATGGAAACAGGGAGAGATAGAGTAAAATAAAAGGCATGAGTAGAGATACAAAAGAGTAAGGTAAGAGAGTAGGAGGAAAAGAGGAAGACTGAGAAGTGAGAGGAAAAGAGAAAAGAGTATAGTGGAGAAGGATGAAAAAGAGATGGAATGAAAAGCAAGTTAAAAGAAAGAAAAGGAAATGAAGGAAAAATGAGAGAAGAAAAGGAGTAGAAAAAGGAGAGAAAGATAGTGAGAATTAGAGCTAAAAGCCAATAGAGAACAATTGGAAAAGAGAAAATAAGAAGAAAGAGATGAGAGAGTAACAGTAACAGAAATGGGTGGGAAAAAATAAAAAGAGAGAGTGGGAGTGATAATATATGAATAACAAGACAATGAAGAGAGAGTTAAAAAAGGAGAAACATTTAAAAGGCAAATAATGGAAAAAGAAGAAAAAGAAAATAATTAAAATATGAAATAAAGACCAAGTGAAGGAATGAGTCACTTCACAATAGTTTATGCCAGAATTACCGAATTGAGCTACAAGTAGTGAATGGAAAGCCCAACATGACTAAATCTTGAACCGACTTTCTTCTAGTACAACTGTGGGTACTTTGACATGGGGTAATGGTTAAAAAGGCTAGGCTGATTGATAATTATTACTGAGTAATGAGTTTGATCCACAGTGAATTTCCAATATAAAATTTGGTTGACAGATTATAAAAACAACTAACCAAACTAAAAAATTCTTGTCTTCTACTCCATTGCCATTCATATTTATTCTTGTCTTGCTATTTATTCACATAAAATTAAGTAGGTTACTTACTCTCTTTTATTCTCTTGCCTTCAGTATGTCCTGTGGGTGTTAAATTCTCCAGGCTCACTTCTCTCATTATGAATCCAAGAAATGTCAACTATCTGATTGTAATTATAAGTATCCTTTCATTTCCTATTTTTCCTAAATTTTCCTTGTAGCTCACATGTTCTGTTCATGGCATTCTTAGCATTTGTAAATAGAACTACATATCTTTTGTTTCAAGTCTCCTTTCATCTGCTATATAAGAGATTAGATATTACATATCAGTATAGCACTCTTTGTTTGTTTCTAATGATATTAGTTATACTTAATACTTTGCGTAGATTCAGGAAGGCATCTTTCCTTTTAAATTTGGATTTCTGTGTTACATTTTTCCTCATCTGGTGCAACACCATGCAGATAATTAAACTTCCGTAAATGCTTAATTTTGATATCCCAAATACAGCTAACACCATGCACTGTCTCTTTTGTTGTCAATTCTGCATTCTATCTTATTACAGTTATCCCTTTTTGATTGCTTTCCTTTACTAATTCATCTCAAAATTCTTTGAGTTCCTTTTCTGAGTTTGCAGTTTCATCTGCATATCTTATGTTGTTAAGATTTTGTCTACCTGTAATAAATCCTGGTAGGTATTTTAGTTTTCTTAGTATCATCTTAGTGTATTAATAAATCTAATGAGAAAATACACCCTCGTTTATCTTATTTCTGTTTTTTATATATTTACTGAATTTCTTTCTATATTTCTGAGATGAGGTATTGTAATTATTTACACTATTTACATTGTTTGGAGTGTTGTCCTCATCTTTATTGCCACATTCACAACATTTCGGCCGTTATATGCTCTAGCCTTCTTCAGGTAATTGTAATTTCAAACTGAACCCTTTATTTCATCTTACCAGGAGTAGATTGATCTAGTTTCACATGCCATGCCTCTTCCAGATGTCTCGGTTATCTCCTTTTAACTCAACGCTCCACGTTCTTGTTCACCACTGCAGTAGCAAGGTATTGAACTCACAAATTTTTGGGTTAAGCCACTGGATCCAACCAACACTTTTATCCACTGGGCCATGTGTTCTCAAGGAGTTAAAGGGAGATAACAGATATATCCGGAAGAGGTATGGCACGTGGAACGAGAAAAATCTACCTTGGTGTGCAAAATAAAGGGTTCAGTTCAGTCACCTGAAGAAGGCCATAGTGTACAACATCCGAAACATCATGAATATGCCATTCAAAATGAGGACAACAGTGTAAATGTAAATACTTACTGAACTTGTTCTCTATCCAAATATGTGTTGTTTGTTCTCAGGAGAGGCTATGAATTATATTAATACCATTCCTGCATAAATTAAGCCTTCCTAATATTCCAAGTAGTTCCTTGTCTCATTTCTTATCCAATGCTATTGTGTAATCTATGAAATATGAATATAGCTTCTTCCTGCATCCTTATTGCCTCCACTGATAGCCCAGCTTATATTTTTTTTTTAAAGTAGCCCTAAAAGTTGGGAGTACTGAAATTCAAATTCTAGTAGTAGTAGGCTTTCAAAAGTTTGATATCTGATTGATGCTTGTATCATCATCAGGGCAGGATGGTTTTGGAACTTGGCATTGCACTTAATTTCAGAGTTGTGGTTTGACATGATAAATAATGACACAAAATATTTTATTCAAATTTTTACCATTTTTTGAGGAAACCAGTTTAAAGATTAAGTTTAGGTTCAAAATTGCAGTGTTGGAATTTCATTCTAGTGCTTAATGAAAGCCTTACAGCACTGCCTCATAAAATTTATAATTTACTTAAACTTTACAAACTGTATATGGACATGAGGCATGGCACAAGAGCATTATTACTAAATCATTGTCCTATCAAATAAAACCTTCATTTACTTCAAAGGTAAATTATACTGAACAATTTAGTTATATTATGATGTAATATATTATACAGTGCAGTAGTTAAGTGTGATTTTCAATAAACAATGCAAATGTAAAACATTTTGTCTTATAATTTGTGCCCAGCAGTATTATGGTGTTATATACGGGTTTATATATTTTTTGTTTTTATTAATTATGCTCTAACAAATGATCTAACAATCTTATTCACTAAGTAACCCTTTTTGTAACCTTTTACAATTTTTTTACAGTTTTTACTTATCAAATACAGTAAAAGAATTACATATTTTGCTTGTGGTGATTCATAATTAGGATTCTGGTTTGAATATATTTTCCATTCAATGTATCTAATACAAAAGATATTAACTTTATTTGGATTTATTCTTGAAATAGTAAAATTTTGAAGTCAGTTTGAAACCAAAAACCTGCAGAAATTAGGTATTTCTGTTCATTTTTCAGATGCTCTTTAAAACTAAATGCTCAAAAATTGCTAAAAGCTATGAATCTAATTTCTGGTGGCAATATTTATCACATCAAAACCCAGCTTTCACAGAGAGTGCAATGTTGATTTTCTACACAAATTAAAACCTCAACCTGCCCTATTTTATCAGGTATCTAGTGGGAGCCCCAAGTATAAACCAATATTTTAGATCTTATATTTAATCTGATAGCCAGATCTTTCTCACTTGGAAGACTGGAATAGCAGAGTCTTTCTTCTCCATTTGATCTTGTACTATAGAAAAGTAAGCTTAGTAAATATCATAAAAAAGAAGAAAAGAATGAGTTGAGAATAGAAAAAAGAAAATGGGACAAAAAAGGGCTGAACTTGTAATTAGTATCAGTTAGTTCACATAATTTGATTCATTTGACTGTCAAAAGCAGTTGAGAAAGATGGCAAATTCACAGGTGTCACTGGGTTTTCTGATTCCTTTAGACAACAGTTCAGTTTTACAAACTGAGATAAGATAAATCTTGTATTTTCATAAAAAGTTAAAAATTAGGGTTAATACCTCTAATTTTATGACAAACTTTCACAACTATAGAAAGATAATTATATATCTTTCTAAAATTTGTAGAATTTTCTGCTTTCTATTTGTAATGATATTAGTGTCAGTTGATATCTTGCTAAATGGAAAACATCTGAACTGTCACAAAAATGATGTCAGGCATTTATTTGCCCTGATGACGATCAGCTAAGTGAAGCGGTCCTCACAAGGACTATGGCAAACAACCAAGTCAAGGAAAGTCACTGAATGAAGATAAATTACTTTTTAAGACAAAGATGACAAGACAATGTTTATAAGATAGTGGTCACAACCATGAAAAAGGTGAAAAATGTGATGCAGACTGACATAAAGGAAAACACTCCCCACTCACCTATGCTTCATCGCAGCTTTGCTCATCTATAGCATTAGGTTACAACCCAAGAATAAAATCTGCTTCCTGCTACAAATTCTCATGGTTTTAATTCATGGGTAACAATCTGGCCAAAGGGTTATTTTTAAGTCACTTGAAGAAGCTGCACCTTGAGAACAAAACTGGTATCTGGTCTGGACTGTAATGCTACATTTTCTTTCTGCTTCTTTCTTTTCTTTTTCTTCTGATGCTTATTTTTTGTTGTCAATGGTGGCATTGGTTGGCTTTTAGTTTTTGTTTGTTCTTCTTGCTTTTCATTGTCATAGTAGTTGTCAGCATCATCTTTATGAATGCCAAAACATTTCTGTTTTCTGGCTCCCAGCAGCTTTTGCCTGTGAAAGTTTAGACCCTTCTCCCTTTTGCTCTCCAAGCAGCTGCCAGTGACTTTTGCCTATGAAAGCTAATCCCTTCTACTTCCCAGCAGCAACTGTCCTTCACCTGTGATAGCCAAGTTCCTTCTGTTGATCTGACAAGCCAGACTTTTTAAATAGCCACAAATCAGCTCCAAGTTGAATCAGAAATTTGATATCACATGATCACAACTTACCCCCCCCCATTGATTAAAAAGTCACAAATGTATCTCTTATATCACACCTCTTTACAGACTTTATTCTGGCATGTTTTGAGACCCAAAAACTTGAAACTCTTACAAATTTGAAAATCAAATTTTATACATGTACCTTTTTGATAAACAGTCAGACTTATTTTACATCAATTTGAGGCTCACATATACAAAGTTTTACACATAAAATTTTGTTCAATTTCTTACCTTCTAACCGTCTGACATCATTATAACAGATTTTTATTTAAAGAATGTGTGTTTGTAATTTTTTTCTATTAATAAAGTTTTTTCTAAAACACTTCCCTCAAAAGAAAGTGTAATAAACAAACCTAGTACAATGGAATAGACTGGGCTCCATAGTTATGTATGTGGACAGTGCAATGATGATGCAGCATTGCTGAGTGGATGGCTTCAATGGTGAACTTTCAAGTTAAAGTTCATTTGCTGTGGTTAGACCTGAAGAGGGATGGGCTCTGCCAGGTCTACTTGTCCAAGACATATAACACATGAATGACTACCTCTTCAGCCTTCAACCCTACAACCACACCTGGCCATTTAATTGATGATGATGCTGATGTTTTTACCTTTTCAAAATGCTGATTGTGAAGGCAAGCAATCCCTTTTCGTTTAAAAGTTTTCTTACATTTATTTTCCCACCATTTGCCTTTTTACCACGCTAATCTTAATAGTAATGGTAACATTAGCTACTTCCCTACAAGGAAACATTCGGCATATACTGACTGATCAACCAGTACTGTTTTCAGTTGAAATTTATAATTTTTTCTCTTAAAATACTTTTTAGGAAAACAGGTTTCTCAAGTCTAATAGCTTTTATTACTTTTTCCAGTACTGATGTTTCCTTCTGGACCTTCTATTGTGTGGAATGTTAACATCTTGCATATTATTATCATTATTTTCACTTTGAGTTACATGTGCTATCCATTTTAGTTGTTGCTGCTGTTCGTAGTCCTCAAGTGATTTGGTTTCTGTTAATTGGTACAGTTCTTTGTTTGTGATTCTGTAGTGCCAGTCCACAATATTCAAAGAAGGATGATCTTTTGCCAAAATCGCTCAAAGCCTTTTTTCACCATTGGTCATAGGAAGCAGTTCTATAGAGCTGACAGTTTAGATATTTCTGAACAGGTTTGGTGCCATGCATGGCATCCAAATGTAAGCCTTGATCTAGCAAGGCTATTTAAGAATCTGACTCATGTCTAATCTCATTAAATATCCTTAAAAGGAACTAGAGAGAAATAAGGTTAATGTAAAAAAAAAAAGAAAGAAAAAATAAAGAGAGTGTAAAAAAAAAGAAAGAAAAGAATTAAGAAAAAGAAAGTAAAAGCTGTGATAGAAATAACAGAAAAGAATAACTGTTGGCATGAACAGAAAGAAAGGGAATACAACTTCAAGAAAAGGAAGAAAGATTGATAGGCAAAATATAGGTTAAATAAAAAAGAAAAGAAAACAAGTGAAAGTTAAGAATAAAAAGTGAAAGAAAAGAACATAAGAGAAGAAATAAAGAGGGGTTAAAAGAAGAGAGTTTGGAAAGAAAGAATTGGAGGAAGAGAAAGAGAAGGAAAAGAAAAGACAAACGTGAAAGCAAGAGAAAGATAGTTAAGGAGAAATTAGATAAGATGTAAGAGAGGAATGAGAGAGAGTAAACTGAAAGAAAGAGCAAATTTCTTAAAGATAGAGAATATATATCTTGCTCCATCTACTTTCTCTTTCCTTACCTTTTTCTTCAAACAAATTAAAAGTGAAGGCCCCTTCCATTTATAAAGCATAATTATACAGAGGTGATATATTCCCTTTTGCACATACAACTTTCACTTATCACTTTGCCAGTCTCACCTGACAAGGGAAACCTCTAAAATATACCTTGAATATTAGATCATATTCTACACCTACACAGTACAGTCTCTCACCAATGAAATCTCCCATGTCCACTGATGAGGGGGACATTTTAAAGCAGTTATATCAGAAGAACCAAAAAGCAACATTCTCATCAGTTCATATCTTTATGTCTTAAAATGAAATCAAAGAAGAAATTTGGAGAAACAGGTTGAAGAGAATCAAATGAGTACTTCACAATCTATGCCTTTTTATTATTTAAACATATAAGAATCTTTATTGTTTCAACATGTAAACATCATTATTATTTCCACATATATGAATCTTTATTATTTAAAAACGTATATATCTTTATTATTTCCATGTATATGAATCATTTCTTATTTAAAAAAGTATACAAATTTATCAATTCAAAATGCAAGCATCTTATTTCCACATATATGAATCATTATTATTTCAAAATGTATTCATCTTTATTATTTTCATATGTATGAATCATTTCTTATTTAAAAAAGTATACAAATTTATCAATTCAAAATGCAAGCATCTTATTTCCACATATATGAATCATTATTATTTCAAAATGTATTCATCTTTATTATTTTCATATGTATGAATCATTTCTTATTTAAAAAAGTATACAAATTTATCAATTCAAAATGCAAGCATCTTATTTCCACATATATGAATCATTATTATTTCAAAATGTATTCATCTTTATTATTATCATATGTATGAATCATTATTATTTCATTTTGATGCAGATTTACTGCTTTAACATATACCTTTATTACCATTAAATATTGTAACGGACCTCACGTTTTCTAGTGTATAAATGTATTTCTATCTTTGAATGCAAGAGAAAGAGCAGACTATTCAGGAGAAAGGACAATAAAAGAACAGGACTAAGGAAGACAGAAGATGGTAATTGACAGTGCATTCAAATTTTTGAAGGTTGTAGATGTCAGGGAAGCAAGAAACCAGAAGAGTGTTTCACGGGCAAGAAGTAAAAGAAATGAAACTATTAGAACAGAATTTATAGTTACATTTAGTTAATTCAATATAAAACTATGAGACCTCATTGCCAATCTAGTAGTACACCTAAATTCATGCAGTCAGGGTTCCACAGATGAAAGCTCATTAGAACAACTGCCATGAAAATATTTATAGAACAGATAGAGGGAAGCCACGTTATGGCAATAGGAAAGTGACTGAAATCAAGATGCCAGGTCAAGACCGATTTCATTGCAGATCTTTCTTTGGATTTTGTCAAGGATCTCAAGATATATAGCAGGAGCACCATACTAGATATGGCAGAAGTATTCAATGCACATACGATATTAAAATATATTACTCAGTGCATATAATACATAAAATTAATACATTTCTTACTTTTTTCCTGTAATAATGTGACTTGTAATTGGTTTATTATGGGAATTTTCAAGAATGATGTTTCTATATTTTCACAACACTCTAAAGTCATTCTTTTTAATAGATCATGGATATTATGATATATAAATTTTAAATGCCTTTTCACTTAATTTAGCTAACAAATCTTCAATGATTTTGTATTAACTCAATAGCAGTTAATACTCTTAAAATACTACAGATATTTATATTTGAAAAGGCAGATTATCTTAAGTAAATGTTCTATTATCAACATTAACAATTCCATGTTATGATTATGTAACAATGCATTGACTTTTTAAAAATGTTATAATAAATGCTTTTGCCTAATATTTTATTAATTGTAATATTAAATAGTAACATATAAAATCTCAAAATAGCTAAGAATATATATCCTGCGTCTTAAATGTGAAGTTGAAATATCTGGTAGGATATTATTTATGCAGATAGTATAGACTACATGGAATTATACCAAGCTTAATCCCATAATACTGCAATATTCATTTTAAATAAGGAATTCTTATATACTGTCAGATAATTTAAATAAGAAACTGTGATGCCATTGCAACTGGAATAGCAAAAGAAGCCTACCAAAAACTGAGTAAAGTATTAATCAGTGTTAATAATACATCATCATGTTGGGTAAATCACCAGATAATGGGTGAACTATGGAAGAAAGGAATATTCTCCCAGGTTACATTTCCCCCATTATGGGGATTATTATACCTATGATATAATAACATCTTATTTCACAGGTGAAACAAAATAACAAAAAGAAATATCAAACATACTTTGTTCTCAGAGAGAGTTTGATACTGCTAAGTCATATACAAAATTATATACACATATTTACATGTGTTTCACACAGAGAAACTATAACACATGTATGCAATAAGTAATTCTCATATATTGTCAGATAATTTAAATAAGCATTGCAGAAGCTATTTTGATCAGGTCAGATCCAGCTAATCTTGCCAGTTATACTTTTGGTAGGATTTTGTCATTTAATTAACAATAATGTGATTTGCTGACTAGTTTCTCTCTCTCTCTCTCCTCTCTCTCTCTCTCTCTCTCTCTCTCTCTCTCTCTCTCTCTCTCTCTCTCAGTTCTTCAGTGCATGCTCTTTTCTCTTCTTGCAATGTACAAACCAGGAATTATCAATGCAAAATTCTGAATTAACACATCAAAATGGCTGAGCTGTGAAATAAAGTTGCTAGGTGCATATATTGTTCCAACATGCATCTGTGTTGGTTGTGGGAAATGAGGTGATTTGATGGAGAGCTGTGATTTTACGTTCTGACTTGAAACATTTATTCTCACACTCTATCTCTCTCTCTCTCTCTTTATTTATAGCAAGGGAAAAGCATATGAGGAAATAGTGTCCACAGGATTGAAATATTGATTGGGATAGTTAGGTTCAAACTAAGGCGGCATTAAAACATAAGACAGCAAGTCTTCAGGCATGACACTGCCTTCAACGACTTTTGTCAAGGCTTAGAAGAATGAATGTGCCTAGCTGAATGGCCATAGGTAACAGGAATGGTTTTGATGCAAGAATATATAAAAGATGGCCTGGAACACCAGACATAAACTTTTGAGTTGATTGATCACTGTTTCTTAAAATCTGGACTGAACTTTAAGTATGAATGGGAGAAAGATTATCAAACACATTGATAAGTATAAGAGTTAAATAGTAACAGACATTTTCTTGTTTCATAAAAACAAATATATAGCCAATGGTTTCATTAGCAGATTGTTTATAAACATGAGCTAATATGTGGCCAATGACACTGCACAGAATATTAACTATCAATTTCTTTTTCTTCTATAGTTAAGAAAAAAAATCTTTTAAAATGCAGTATAGTGGTATCACAGCTATGACCAGCTAAGACCAGTGGCCTGAGTGAAAACACTCGGGTCCCCAAAACTAGGAGAGTAATGGATAGTGGTTTAGATTGAGGAATTGGAGAGCCGAGTTCAAATTTCAGTCAAATCCATTACATTCATGTACATGCTAATACCCTTGGGAAAGGTATGAATCCTCTTCTTCTCCCTCCATAGCAGGACAAACTGGGTTCTATAGCCTTGGATGGCAACTGGTCTACCACAAAAAGAAATGGCAACCTACTGCAGGAAAAAATCTGTCTCATCAATAATGTATTGAAAGATACATGATCGCCTAAGCATGTATCACGCAGGGCACATAACTGACTGATTAAATTTAAAAGGCTTGTATATTACCAATAACTATGGCAGATTGTTTTAAGTTAAAAACTGTTAGTTTTGGATATAATCTTATAGCACGTTGACTTTTAGGTATAATTTAATGCTTGGCAATGTCTTGTTGATAGATATATTATAAACAATATATAATAATTTTTAAGACACAAGATAATTGTCAAATTGGAACATTATTTCTGGCATATCTAAGTTATTTTACATTGAATAATATAAAAGAATGTTACAAAAAGTAGGATTTCTTGAACAAATATATCTAAACTTTCACCTCTAATGGTTATGTAGTATGTGCCTCATCTCAGGTCATGCAGAATAGACATTGCACTCTGTGTGATGTCAGAGGAGCCAGTTGCAGGCCTGACCTGAGCTGACATCTCAGCAGCACCTTGGTTGCAAACATTGGAAAGGATCATATTATAGGATAAATATAAACAATCACCCCAAGGGAGGAGATGAGCAGACAAGAATGTAAGATCCACAGGACTGTACACACACAAACACATTGACTGACAGTAACTGATAATGTATCACAGGGAAATAAAATATAATGTTAAATATATGAGATTAAGTCTCATGTTATTATTGGTCTATACATCGTTTTCATTACAATTATATATAGTGATGCAGCAAATTCTAGAATTAGGAGAATGGAACAATAACCATGGTTCTATTTTAGTGCTAAATACACTTGAATCCAATATACAAAGCATAAAGTATATATGATTTGTTATGAAAACACTCCGATGAGTGCTCAGGATCGCCTCGTCAGTGATGTTATGACTTGGAGTCATGGCAAGTTTCGGGTCTTCCAACATCATACTCGCTCGCCCAAGAGACCCTACCGAAACAGTATGATTCCGGCAGGCGATCCTGAAACAAACAAAAAAAAAAAACGCGAAGCACGCAACAGATGGACTCCACCAATAAAAGCCACTGCTGTCCAATCAGCGCCGACTTACGTCACTTCCTCCTCAGCTAAGACGATACAAAAAAAAAGACTCGACGGCAAGCTCGTCTTTTCCTTCGTCTTAGTTTGATCACGCGGATCGTCCTACATCTTCAACGAACAGTCTGACATAACAGGTAAGTATTTTAGTGCTAAATACACTTGAATCCAATATACAAAGCATAAAGTACATATAAAGTATACATAAAGTATAACATAACATATAATATAGTATATAATATATATAATTATATATTTGTAATATTATATAATATATCTAATATAATTATATATATAATATAATATATATACTATATATATAAATATATCTAATATAATATATATATAAATATATATAATAATATAATATATATATATAAATATATATAATAATATATATAGTAATATATATATAATAATATAATTATATTATTATATATATAAATAATATATATAATAATATAATTATAAAATTATATATATAAATAATATATATAATAATATAATATAGTATAATATAACATAAAGTATACATAAAGGGAAATGGAACAAATGATAATGGTTCTATTCTCAATCCATATAATACAGTATACGTAAGCAAGTTTTCAGCCTTTTTTATTACAGTCTGCTAACTTTATCACTACTCTACTATTCCCCACATAATTCAGTTCTTCTATTAACAAGGTAAATATTTCATGTTGTAGAAAAACGTTTAAGATCAATCACCAAATTTCACAATTTTTTTCATGAAATTTGAGCAAGTTTTATCCCCCAATCAGTATGCTGTCTATTGAAAATCAAGAGAAATGGGTTGTCAGCGGTTAGGAATTAATGTTAGCATTAATGAGAGAATAAGACTATTATATGTATAGACATGAATTTCTATAGGTCCTGATTTCAATAATTGAGAGATCACTAATAACATAGTATATCTTTATTTTTAAATATTGAAAATTTTTTTACTTCTTTAAAATATCAATAAATTTTAGCAAAAAATATGTAAATTCAATTGTTCTTTTTATTGTGTAAATATTAATATTTTACAGGAGATAAGAAAATCATAGAATACATTTTTAAGTGTCATTGATGTCAGAGTTCATTTCTCAATTGCAAAATAAGTTAAAACTACAAAAAATATAAAGTAAAATATTTTTATGATTTTCAGCTTCACTTAGTTTCTTCTTTGACATATGAAAAACCATAGTTGATACAATTCTTTGAAAATCTGATTAGCTTTATGATGAAATTGAAGGGAATTAGAAAAAGTCTATGGAATTATTTTGATTTGAAATATGATATTTACTTTTCTAAAATTAATAATAATAATTTGAATCTTGCAAGATGCTTTAGAGATATCTGAAATCACAGAAAGGTAGCAATGCTCGGAACAGCTAATGAGCTGAAGAAATTTAAGTTGTATGCAGGAACTGAGATATGACCATCATCACCTTGCCGAAGCATCTAAGAGACGAAGAGGATCTCAAACCATATAATAATAATAGTAATAATAATAATAATGGTTTAAGAACACAAAACAGATATATAGAAAGACAGATGAACATCAATAGAAAAAAAATGTTAAGGAAGTACAAGATCACAGATAAAAAGAAAATGATAATGAGCGGAAACTATCTGCATATAGATAGAATATGAATTGAGTAAGAGAACAAAAAACAGAAAGGAGTGTGTCTTCTCACTGGATATATTTTACAGCAAAGTCCCAAAAGAACTAGAAGTCCTACTAGGATTTATTATTGGCATAATATATACAAATGACACTGTGTTTATTGAAAACCCAGAAAGGAAACTGCAGTAACTCCTAGACAAAGTAGTAAAGGAAAGTCAAAAGAAGAAACTAACCAGCAATTGTAAAAAGATAGGAGGTATAGTAATCAGCAAGAGAAAAAGGCCAAGATGTGAACTATATTGTGGAGATGTTCAAATTTCCATTTTAACAGAAGACAGGAAATGTGTTACCATTGCACTGGAATAGCAAAAAGATGCTTTCTAAATACTGAGCAAAATATTAATGGAAGTTTATAATACCTCATCACACTGGATAAGTCACCAGATAATGTGTGAGCTATGGCAGAAAGGAATAATCTCCCAGGTTACATTTCCCCCATTATGGAGATTATTACATCCATGATATAACATCTTATTTCACAGATGGAACAAAATAGTTAAAAAAAAGGAATGTCAAACATGCTTTGTTGTCAGAAAGAGTTTTATAAAATTATAAACAGATATTTATAGAGAAACTATAACACATGTATGCAAAAACGAGTAGTGGGAAAAGGTAACAAAAAGCAAGAGTTTTACTTGTAAGAATTCCCAGTGAGAATTTGAGCAGCCAGAAGATTCTTCTGTTACTAGAAAAGCCATATTTAGGATTCCAGATTCAAGTAGACCAGATCTATCTTCTATGTCACCAGCAAGAATATATTCCTCAAACTGGAAACAATGACCCATGGGTTTTCCCAACATGAGAACTGTGAATTAGAGATAATTTCTATATCTGGTGAATTTATATTTCCAAATGAAAATGTTGTCATGGGCTTGTAAGCTGCCCCATGTAGCAGATGCCTGGTCTGGACGAGGCAAGTCTTCTCTGTGTTAAAAAAGCAACTGCTCAATTTGAATCCTGGAAGCTAACTGAAAGACTAGCCATTCTTGTGACTCTATGAAGTGAAGTCACTAAGCAGCTCTCATGTAACTCCATCTCAACCAAAGTGGGATAATCTTTTTCTATCCCTACGTTATTATGAAACAAGAACATTTCATTAGAAACAAAGCAAAAAGTGCTGAACTATTATGTAATATGACAGTGAATGTTGAACAAGTTCCTCACGGACGAAGAAGAGACTTGAAGCAACAGAAAGGTGGTTCTACAGAAAGATGGCTAGAGCATGTAAGTAAGTAACAAAGATGTTTTAAGGAAAATGAAACCCAAGAGGACATTTAGAAAGAGAAAAAGATAGTTGAAATTTCTTTTGCACATAATGATGAAAGGAGGGTTAGAAAATTTAACACACGGGACATATTGATTGCAAGAGGGGAAGATGGAGACAGTGAGTAACCTACCTTGTAAGTATGTGTAAATAGATGACAGGACAGAGAAAGTAAAAAGACAACTGTTAAGCGCTACAAAGGATAACCAGTTGTGGAAAGTCTGAAGAATACAGCATCCCTAAGAATAGATAAGGTACCTAACTTATGGTTAAATGCTTTTCTATGCACAAACCATTAACAGATCAGTTTTATAAGGATGTCAATAACACAGAACACAAATAAAATGGCTAACCCAAAGCATTACTCATTTAAAACCCTAAACTGATGACACCGCAGCCCCCAAGATTACTAACAAAAGTATACAAAATATCCATATTGATTTAAACTGAAAGAATGTGTCAGTTCCTAGAAACTAATAATATTATCCCTGAAGAGCTAAAAAGATGCAGCAAAAGTTCTAATGACTGTACAAATCAGTTGCTGATCAACAAAGATGTTATTGGAAAACTGCTCTGAAGAAAATAAGAACCAAAGTAATGCATAGATAGGTTAATGAATATGGTTTTGATAATGTCCTGTATAACTGAATCACAAAATTAATACTACCTTAATCCTTGGCCATGTTAATAGTAAAAAGGTGTGATAACTTACAGATTAATAGTGGACTATTTCAAAGAAACTCTTTTTCACGTCTATTATTTGGTATTACATTTAATACCTTTCTCAAACAAACTGAATTATAGGTTATAGATACCATATATTTAATAAGTTTATTAACCACTTTTTTCTAGATGGATGATAATAAGCTACACAGGGCTGGTGCTTATGACTCAGATTAGGATGGGGGGGTTGGCTCGGGCAGTGTTTTGCAACCCTCACTATCTTATCAACATTTGCTATTTTCTACCTACGTTTATATATGTCACACAACTGACTATTAAAGGATGAGCATTTTTTGTGGATTTTGACATTTTGGGGGTCTTCTTTTTTTTGTCCAAATCCATGAATTTGTTTTGCTTATGCTAAAAAACACTATAAAAAATTCACTATTTTTTATCCATAATCTTGAATGTGTTAAAATTATTCAACATTTTAACAAGAAAAATCTCAAGTTGACAGAAAAACTGCAGCAAAAAATTGTTGATTTATTTAAGATGGAATGATCTATTATGACATATCTCTAATTTGTATTTGGATACATTATATTTATTTTAAGTTTTTCTAGTTGAATTGCTCACCTATATTGCATATGATCCATTATTGTGCATAATTAGGATAAAATAAAATTTGTAATTTATATGAATATTACCTTATAAAAATTGGGATGTAGTAGAATGTAAGTGGGACTGTAACATAGATTCCAGATTTTTTGCGGCAGTATGAGACCATTGCACCAACCCTGGAATGAGAAGTATATTAGACACAATAAAAAAAACATTCAGTGATGAAATCCCCATTGACATTTACCAAGACAACTTTTAAAAGAAGGAAATAAAAATCAAACTTGATAATGAAATTGTGATTCATGAATTGGATCAGAAAAAAATTTATAAATATCTTCGAATCAATAAAGGACAAAGGATCCAAGATACAGCAATAAAAGAAAAAAATAAGAAATAAATGAATATGATAAACAAAACTGAACTCAATACATAATAGTGGTTTGGCATAATACCCATTATTACATATTCTTTTAATGTGACAAATTGGAATCTTGAAGAGATGCAGAGAACAAATAGAGAAAGTAAAAAAAAAAATGTAACCATATCTAAAATGCATCATTCCAAAGAATAAAGAAGAAGGCAATAAACATCACACAAAATGCAAGAATTAAGGGCCTAACCAAACTGAAAACTAAGTGGGGAAAAAAAAAAAGATTTATATGGCTAAATACCTATTGCAAGCACAAGGAAGATGGAACCATTAGTGGTTGCAGAGACCTAAGTTGAAAGGGGAAAAGTTTATCCTTACAGATCAAGATCATATCTTACTGGATACATCTTCTAATGAATGAAGTAACTCTAAGTTTAATTTCAGTGGATCAGAGAAAAACTCATCAAAAATAGATGCCAAGAGGGAAAGAAAATAAATTTTTCTAGAGTTTTAAAGACAAATAAAATGAAATACTGGGGAGAGGCTTGCTGTCACTCAATATCTAATGATTGCCACTAAATGACTCCGGTGAGAAGATAATCAACAACAATGACAAATTTTTAGAAAAACTAATCGACATCATCCGAGGGACCAGAGTAAACCTAAACAAAAAACAGAGACCAAGATAGGAAAAAAAAATTTTAAAAAGTCTGCTGAAAAGTCTAGAAGCAAAAAAAAAAAAAAAAATAGAGAAAATAAAAATGTGACATATTTGTACTGAACACATCTAAATCATTTGCCATGGTGGCCCAAAACAAGAATATAAAGACATTAACTTCCATCCATGTGGAGTGAAAAAAACAGTGACAGAAATTAGTAGAGAAAAGAACAAACTAGAGATTATATAAATGATTCATTAGGAAATGTAATTTACTGGCGATTGAATATTAAATATTTTACTTACAGATGAAGAGGTAATTCGAAGCATAAAAATGTTATCTGATGTTGATAATATCATGGACAGAACGTGTGAGCGACTGGGAAGTTCTAAAGAAAATGGGAACTAGAAAGATACTTAAAATAAAAAAAAGAGTGAATGGGGATTTCTGGGAGACATTATGAGGAAAGAAGGCTCGAAAAATTTAATCCTCACAGTGCATATTGAAAAAAGGAGATGCAGAGAGAAACAGAAAGTTTGGATGAATGGATGGCAGAAGTGAGGTAAAGAGGGATGATAATGAGCCAAACATTGCTTAGAGCAACAAAAGACAGGAAGTTTTGGAGAGCCATGATCACCCATGTCCTAAAGGAGCAAAGCATATAAAAGAAAAAAGAAGACATTAGGCAGCATTACTTTTCTAACATATACAACTGTAATTAAATATCAGGACATCGACTGAGAGATGTGAAAATTGTGTCATTTAAAAGTGATAGCAATGGTCATTATTCTTTGAGCACTGTGAATACTCTTAAATCCCCTTACATGAAAATGTGCAATTTATGAAAAAAAACTAAGATAATAGATACTTGACAGCATTTCTGGTGAGAAAATACTGAAAAAAATAATGACTGTGATTTGAATAGTTTAGACAATGAGTGTGATTTCTGTTAGTTATGAATAAACTAGCAAAATATTAAAAATGACATGATTTAAAAAAAATATAAACTACTTAGTAACAAAGTATCTATATGCTAGGATATACACAAGGATCAAAATGTAGCACTGTGCTTATGATAAGTGTAGTATAGTGATTTTCCAAGTTTAGCATAGATGTGGCACAAGGCCAAAAGTAGGGTGCACCCAGTGAGTATCGAACTCACTACTAAGTCATAATTGTTCTAGCGAGACAAGCTTGCTAACCATTACACCACCTCAAGGTGCCCTGGTCAGTGTAGTATTTGTTCACTCTACCGATAATCAAAGTGTCACTTTAAGGCCTTCTGCCAAGATTGAGTTTACTATCTGTACCTTTTGCTGAGAATCAATGTGTCATTCAGTGACCTGAGGATCAAAGTATTATTCTGTGACATCTGCCTAGGCTCAGTGTAGTATCTGTACACTCTACTGAGAATAGAAATGTCACTCTGTGGCTCTATCTAGTATCAGTTTAGTATCTGTGTGCTCTGCCTAACCTAGAATTTGCAAATTATTTTTACTGTCTTGTTAAAGCTGTAAGACACTGGCATGATGGATATGCATTGTGCTTGCTTTACCTCAAGGGTGGACATTCAAATCAAGATAGGATTCACTTTTTAGCTTTATGTATCTGTCTCCCATGACAGATATTATGGAGAGGAAGCAAAGAAATATATAGAAAAAGTCCCACTATTCATTATTATAGATGACTAGCAGCATGGCCCGGCGTTGCCGGTGCTTGATTAAAAAATCATTCGACTCATACAGCAATCGTTATCACTTGACTTAAAATATTTTTGCCCTTCCTTGCCTTTAAAGGAGTGCCCTTTGCCGTGCTGATGTTGCTACATGCCTTACTTCTTGCCTATCTCAAACTGCGAATTTTTTCTAAGCTCTATACTAAACATTAAATCTGTTACGAAAAAAGAAATAAACAAAATGAACACAAAACGATGAGCTTTAAAAAAGGACTCGTAACTGGAAAAACCGAATGAAAAAAGAATGTTAACAACAAATACTTTTTCACACCCAACCCAGTTCTGCGGAATCAGAATCAACGTTGAGATTAAGCAAGCGAATGAGCCAATTGGAGTAAAGTGCCATGCAGATTTAAATTTTTCCCACTTGTGACAAATGCAGCTATCAAAATTTTGCATGCTAGCATGCTAGTTAACATTTGTGTCAGTCAGCTGTTGGCTCTCACGCTGGCCAATAGAATCTTCCTGCCTATTCATGGCAGCCAGCTATAGGCTCTCACTCTGGCCAGTAGAAAATGGCCACAAACTACATGAAAACTACCATAGAAGCATGAAAAAATCGATTATTTTCACTATTGATGGGAGTTGGGAAATGCAAAGTCAGTCTTGGCCTTCCCGCTACCTTGGAGCATGTGCATGTAAATTTTGGTGTAAATCTGTCAAAAATTGCGGCCATGCATTCGTTACACACACACAAGGATCCTGCCTTTTATAGATAGAGATTACTTTGATAGTCTTTAAGCCCTTTCAAATCTCTCAGGCAAAATTTTGCACTTTTTTTACTCACTCTCAGATTGACATTCTGGCAAATAAATGAGAGAAACCAAGGAAAATAAATTATTTTTAAGAAAGCACCACATTTGAGAAAAAATGAAAATAAACAGAATTATTATCATTAAGTTTATATTCCAGTTATGTAGAGATAGAAAATAAACAGAATGAAAGAGTTAGTTGTACCTATAATGACAGGAGCACAGGAGGCTGTTCCATAGCTCCTTTCAGTTAAAGCAGACTAAGTTAATACTCGGAATAAACTAGTGACTATTTGATACTTACTTCTGAAAATGATGAAGACAGTTGATACTTGAATTTTTATAGGATTCTTGCTCATTGACTTAATTATATATAGTAATGGTGACAAGTGAGAGGACAGAAGTATTCAAACCTTTCTCATAGGCATTCATTCAAGAACAGTTGTAGCCATTTCACTTTATAAGGCAGCATATTTTAGGTGCCTGGCTAACAATCTAACCACATAAAGCATTCATTTGCTTCTGTAACAGAAGCCACAATGAACTTTGCTCCACAGGAAATTTGCAGAAACAAAAATTAAAAAAAAAAAACATGGTAACAATTCTACTAAAATTCTTAATGTTCAGCGTAGGAAGCTCAAAAGTTGCTGACCATACCAAACAGATTTTGAGGAGAGATTAATCTTCTAATTGAGTAAGAGATAAAAATAGAGAAAATAGTGAACTGAATTATTCAGAGAACAGTATTTCTAAAATGAGCTAG
>OZ038479.1:83393454-83428454 GCA_964036315.1 Acanthosepion esculentum | reverse complement strand
TTCAGGAGTTCTTTTCTGATCAGAGTGAGTTTTCTGAGCAGCCAGAGGTGGAAAGAAACTCCCTATTTAAAATTGGTAAAAACGTTATTAATTGTTGGTAGATTTTCATAAAACATGTTTTATTTTTAACAGTACAATAGTAGAAGTACAATACAGTGTTAAAATTTTACCTTTTGCAAATTTTCTTCCAATCTGGATGTTGAAGGACGACCACTTCTGTGGGTATCTCCCACAGGTCCCATACTCATTAGTCTGGAATTACAATTTCTGATGGTTTTGGCATCTACTGAAGCACAAGATCCATAATCTCTACATTTGTTCCACGAACTGTCACACTTTATAACAGGATGCTAGCTGAGCACACTTATGCAATACCATTCTGAACGACACTTGTCATTCTGAAATAAAAACAGAAATAAGCAATGAAATTCTATCACTTTAGGGGTCACAAATATATTTTTTTCATGAAAATGTGGTGGTATTAACAAAAGTTATTATTAATTTTTAATAGGAATTTGCTCCCAACCCCAACTATGTAGTTGATAAGTTAATAAGCTGTAAAAAAAAAAAATCAATCAAATCATTCATATTTTACAGTTGAACAGTAAAATGTTTTAGGCAGATAAGTTATTAGAAAATTATGTCTTTGTTTTAAAGACCAAAGATGTAGAAGAGACTTGAAGAAACAGAAAGATGCTGAGGATACCATGCATCAAACATGTGAGCAACAAGGAGGTTTTAGAGAAAATGGAAACTAAAAGGAAACTTAATATTAGGAAGAGACAATTGAATTAGGGCACATAATGAGGAAGGAGAGCTTGGAAAATATGATTGAGGGTGAGAGAGACAGAGGAAAACAACACATAACATACTTGACGAGCTTGAGAAAATGGATCACAGAACAGGGTTTCGAAATAACGAAAAGACAGATTTTATTTAGAGCTGCAAGGGAGACAGCACATAAAGAGAATGTCAGCTTAAAACAGATTTTGGCTTAAAACAGATTTAAAGATCATTATTTAACCTAATTTCTTAATTTCATTTTACTTGCTCCCCATTTAGCATAGTAAATATAAAACTGAAAATATCGCATTAATGTAGTAAAGAAACACAAAAGAGATATTTATTTGAGTTTGTTTAATTCATTTTTTGGGGGGGGGACAATTTGTCCAAAAAAAAAGAAGCATATTTATTTCCACTTTGTATAAGTCTTATTATGCTTGGTTTATGATGAAAGTAAATTTCAGGATTAAATTTAAGGTCTGAAAAAGAAACAAATGATAAAAAGCAGTAATTTAAGGTAAACTACTTGCAGTCATTCTTTAGTGAAAAATAACTTGCAATAAATTCTTACTGACAGATGTAAAAGCAAACAGATAAAAAGCATGAAAATGGCTTCTTTTGTTATGTAAGAGATAAAAAAAAAAATTGATACTTTTGCTTTCGACAAAATACCTGCTTACAGTTTAGCAACAGGAAAGAATCGAGAAAGTGAAAAACTGTTTGTGGTTTCCTATCTGGGAATTGTATATTGTCTTTTATTTGTTGATACGAGAAAATCTAAGAGAATAATAATGTTTTACCAACTATCATGATCATTATTATTTAATACATTAATCCAATATTTTCAGTCTTATATAATCCATATAGTGATCCAAATAGAGGAATAGTATAGTGAATAGAGTAGAGAATAGCAGTCTGTATAGTAATAAAGGATAGAGGAGAAATAGCAATCCAAATAGCAATAGAGGATAGACTAGAATGGCGATCAATTAGACGTCAAGCTAATTCCTACTTATGCATTTATTTGTATAATGGAAGAATGACAATTCGAAGATAGGTAGATGAACAAATACATAAATGCAGCTATAATTTTTTCAAGCAGAATCGTGTAACAAGAATGTATGAGTGGTTTTAATGGATAGCAGCAAGGATTGAGAAATCGGAGATCTGAGTTCAAATTCTATTCAAGTTCATCACATTTACTTATGTGCAAATACCCTTGGGAAAAGTATGAATTCATCTCTTCTCTCCCTAGCTATGGGTTAAATAGTAGAATTTGTATCTGGAAAAATCATTATTCTCAAAAAAAAAAAGTTAATACAATATTCACTTGCAAAAAAAAAATTCAAAATGTTTCTGCTGTAGATAATGCATAAAGTGTTGATAAGCCATAAAAAAAAAACAGATCAATCAACAATGGTCTAACAAAGTGTTATATAGGAATAAAGTGTCACTGCCGACACTTGAGTTTGAACATAGATTGCCAGTGAGCAAACACAGGCGATCCCATTATTGAATTAAGTAGACCGTGTGACCATAGAGGAAATGCATATGTACGAATTTGCTTAGCGTCTAACTGATCGCCATTCTAGTTTATCTTCTATTACTATTCGGATCTCCATTTCTAGTCTATCCTCTATTACTATATGGATCGCTATTCTCTACTCTATTCACTATACTTTTTCTCTATTCTATACTGATTACTATTCGAGTCAGTATTATCGAGCAAGTACTATTAGTGTTAGTGTTATTCGAAGGCATCTGACACCAGTATTGTTCAACGGCTTTATTATAGTTGTATTTGATTACAAAGTCTCTACTACAATGAGCATTATGAAAGTGACAATGAGTATTTGATGGCATCACAAAAGTGGCAACGAGTGTTCATTGACATCACAAAACAAAGGATTTTAGAAGTATTTGTAAATATATCTGTTGCAAAACAATTTAGTACAATTTCAATGATACATATCTGATTGACTGATTTTTCATTTACAGTTTAACCTGCCAGTTATTCAAAACCTGAAAATACTGTTTTAGATCGTAAGAATATTTTGGAGATAATAATAATTTACTGATACAAGTCCTACTAATTAATCCATAGCTGGGGGGAAGAGGTGGATTCATACCTTTTCAACTGAGTCCTTCCACTGGGTTTGATAGGAGACATAGCTGCATGCACACATAAGCACGCACAAGCATTCAGACCGTCAAAGTTCTGGCCAATAAACAAAATAGACAGATTTTTTTTTCAAAAAAATTGATTTTTTTTCTGTCTTTATTAAAATGTAAACAATTAAATCCTGCTTTTATTTATTAGTTAACCTGTAAACACTTGAAGATAAAAGATTATAGTTCATTATATAGACAAAACTACACATATCGTGTAGGTTTATTTAGATTCATATCTGATAGGATAAGGAACAAATAGGAAACGTTTATAAATTTAACATGTTTCGTTTTTATTTAAGCTTCATCAGAAATTAAATATAGAGGAGAAAAGAAAATTCTGGTATTTTTTTTATTTTGGTGTTGTTTGTTTTTCATTGGTTAAGTAAACCTCATGTGTCCTTGCCTTGTCAGGTAGCATTCATGTGTATAATTCTTGTGTTTATGCATCATAATTCTAGTTGGTTGATGTGGGAATTGATTGATAGTGTGTGTGTGTGTGTGTGTGAGAGAGAGAGAGAGAAAGTGTGTGTGTATGTGTGCATGTCTAAAAATACATGTGTGTGTGTGTGTGTGTGTGTGTGTGTGTGTGTAAGATGATAATATAATGGTAATATATATATGAGTATTTAGTCAATTTTCTTTCAGAGAATATTTTGGGCTAATATTATAGTGTATTATGCGATTTATACCAGGAAATGCCTGAGGTCTGAATGAAATTTACTGTCTCTCAGGAATGTTTGACTTCAAAAGAGTTCAGTATTTACATTATTCGGACTATTGTCCTCATCTTTGTCGCCATATTTGTCACAACGTTTCGGCCATTGTACGCTCCAGCCTTCTTCAGGTGGTTGGAATTTCGTAAATGAAAAATTTATCCACCGTACCATGTGTCCTTGAGGACACATGGTACGGTGGATAAAGGCGTTGGTTAGATCCAGTAACAGACCCAAAAAGAGTGTGAGTTCAATACCCGGTTCAGGCAGTGGAGAACTTTCAGAGGGGAAAATTACCAGGAGATAACTGATAACTGACATCCATCAAACATGGCTCGTGGAACTAGAACAGTCTACCCCAGTGATCGAAATAAAGGGTTCGGTTCGAAATTCCAACCACCTGAAGAAGGCCGGAGCGTACAACGGCCGAAACGTTGTGACAAATATGGCGACAAAGATGAGGACAATAGTCCGAATAATGTAAATACTGTACATAATACCTCATCTCAGAAATATAGACAGATTCAAAAGAGTTGATCTGTGGTGACCCCAATATGTACTGGGCTCACTCTAAAAGATAACAAAGTAAGTTTTGTATTTGGTCTCATCTAGGTCTTTTGCTATTCTAAGGTATCTCAATGATTGACCTAGAAGGTGACCACAAAGTCACCAAGTGCAGAATTGAGCCTTAAATCATGTCAGTATATGCACCAACATTAACAAGAAGTTAACCTAGCTAAACTTAGGATCTATATACACAGGACAACCAGATGACAGGTTATATGAACAACCAACCTACAATAAGAAAAAAATATTTCTTTGCATTCTCAAAAGAAGAATATTGAAGAAAGACCTAAAACCACATACCACTCAATTCAGCCAATGCTAATTTGATGGAGTCCAGAAGTGAACACTTATTTTACATATCAAAAATTTTGTTTCATATTCTTTTCATATGGTACTAATATTACAAAAGGCAGTAAAATTCTTGGTTACTTTTGAGTTGATGATAGTATGAAGATAAACTCAGATAATTATTTTTTGTTCCTGGACAAGACATATTTTACTTTTTCTAATATATATATATATATATATAAATATACTCAAGTGTAGCAATGGTATAGACGGAATAAAATTCCAATAACCAAAAATACTATTTTTAAAAGTGTGCTCAACACAGAGTAAAGCAAATAGTATTTATTCAAAAATTATAACATAAGCATGTTATAACATCACTAGAAAAATAGACATTTTGTTTCAATCCTTCTGGTTTCTTGTCAAGTAATGGTGTTATTTCAACCAAGATGCTAAAGAATTTAGTCATGCAACATAATGTTTTTTCATAAAGCTGATTGCTGAATATTGCCTATCTTGTAAAAAACAAAAGGTTTTGAAGGCATCAAATTAATGGAATGGCTCCCTGTTCTTCCAGATATTAATCCAATAAAAAAATTTATCCATCATTAAAAGAGAGATATATGAAAGCCAAAAACAATATGTTGCAGTAATGAAAATATTTGGGACACAATAAAAACTGATGCAAATTGTGTTGAAGTCAAAACACGAGGAAAGTAACTAAAATCAAAGAAGTAAAACTGATAAAAATTATAGAATGTCGAGGAGCCTATATTGACATGTAAAATAATAAAATAATACTTTATTCAGGTATATTGGATATTGTGTTAATAATCTAATTTATAAATAAAAATTGATGTTGCACTTCACATAATAAATCTTGACACTCCCAAAACAAGCTATTATCAGTATTTTTTTATAATGACACATATGTATAACCTAAAGCTCACATGATACATTGCTTATATTGGGTTGGTGCATAATTATCAGGCATTTTTGTAGGCGAGTTATTTGTTAATAAAATTGCTGTTTTGTTTACTTTTTATTAATAAAAATATTACTTTATTTTCAGGTTATAACAATGTGTGTCAATAATCATACACTCTAGAATAATCATTTAAGAATGTTATTGTTGAAGTTGTTTCTTTTTTTCATAATAAATATTGTTTTAAAAAAGCCTGATAATTATGCACCAGCCCAATATAAATACAGACCTGAAAATGTTACCAACATTAGTTGGTTAACACTGATTTTATTGTAAAAACACTGACTTGTATACCCAAATCTGATATCTGTTACTATAAAGCCATCAAATTGTTTGTTAGCTGGAATTCCAGGAGCTTAAAATTAGTCGATGTGCATGAGATAAATGACACTGATCTTGAAGTTCAGCAGATAATATTTCAGAAAATCTGCTATTTCTAAACAACAAAAATGAACAGCTTTTTACTCTACATATTATAAACTGAAAGTACTTTAATTTTAGTTGTCTATATAAATATTTATTTCTAAAAGTACCATTAGAATACAAAGCAGTATAGAAAATTGAAGTGGGGTGTTCAAACTGATAAACTTAACTTTGCTCTCAATCTCTTGGAAAATGAAAAAAAGATGCTATAATTGACATTGATTGAGATGGTTATTTTTTTATGGCTTATCAACACCTTGTGGGTTATTTAAAATTGAAACATATTTTGGATTGCAAAAATAATAATTTTTTTGTGAATGAATGTTGCATTAACAATTTTTCTGAAAATAATAATGATTTTTCCAGATACAAATCCTACCATATAGTCCTTTTTGGTGGGGGAAGGTAGATTCATACCTTTCCCAGGGTTACTTGCATGTAAGTGAATGCTATGCAATTCACATTGAAAAAAATTCCTTTGTTTCAATGAATTCACATACTATTAAATTAATGGAGTATTTTGAATAAAAGTACTTTTTTCTCAGAAAATTGTAAAAAATACAATTTCTTTTCAGGTCCTACATTTAGGTCCAACATATTTATGCTTTTGCCAATGTTTATAAAAGTAACTTAGAATGATTGCCTTAATTCCTTGGAAGCAACAATTCCAATTGAATCAGCATTCATGAATAAACTGATTATGGTCAGTATCTTTTTAAATAAGTATAGTGAACTCATATGATTGTATTTATTTTAGATATTCAAAAACTCAACTAAGGCTGAGTACTTTTTCTAATATATATATATATATATATATATATATATATATATATATATATGTATATATATAATTATATATACCCAGATGATAGGATTAATATAGACGGAATAAAATTCCAATAACCAAAAATACTATTCTTAAAAGAGTGCTCAACACAGAGTAGAGCAAATAGTATTTAAAATTATAACATAAGCATGTTATAACATCACTACAAAAATAGCCATTTTGTTTCAACACTTCTGGTTTCTTGTCAAGTAATGGTGTTGATTTCAGAACAAAGACCTTATTCTGAAATCAACACCATTACTTGACAAGACACCAGAAGTATTGAAACAAAATGGCTATTTTTGTAATGATGTTATAATATGATTATATTATAATTTTTGAATAAATACTATATATATATATATATATATATATATATATATATATATATATAGTGTAACCTGGATATAAGAGAGTTGTTGGGACTGGAGAAGAAGTCTCTTATATCCGAGTTTCTCTTATATCCGGGTTTGGTCTATTTGTTTAGGTAAGTATGGCTCTAATTTGGGACCAGATAAAATCTATCTTATATCCGGGTTTCTCTTATATCCGGGTCTCTTATATCCGGGTTACACTGTATATATATATATATATATATATATATATATATATATATATATATGAGAGAGAGAGAGAGAGAGAGATAGACATTGGGACAGATTCAAATATATATTGTCTGCATATTTTCCATATATATATATATATATATATATATATATATATATATATATATATATATGCATACTTTTATGATAAATTAAAGCCACATATCTTTTTTTTTAAGAAAATGATAACAGAATATTTTTATATACTGAGTGATTTTTTTTTCACTCAAATTGTTTCTATCTTTCCTGCAGATTTCTATAGCCCCCGACTCCCTTAATGGGGATTTCATATTTTATTCTTTTGAAAACTCCATTATCTCATTGCAACAAAAGTCTTAAAGCACATTTACAAAGCTTGCTGCATCTATATATAATAGTAAGTATAATGAGAATAGCAGATAATAATTATATGCATGAAGCAAATTAGCCATCTTTCTATTTAAGATACTGCTTTTACTAAGACAAAAAAATCTCATTATGCAAACAGTGAATCAACTAATAATAACATTTCACAAATTCACCCCAACCAGGCACAATTTTGAATAACATGTAGAATACTTTGTTAAATTCTGTGATGAGTTATTTCTATTTTATAAATTATTTGGACCAGCAACTCTATCTTGAATATCTACAGGACACTTCAGTTGTTGGTTATGCTATAAAATGTTTTTATTGTATTCCACTGTTGCTTTATTGAAAGTGTAACAATCTCTATTGGATAACTGAGGTTTCTCATCAGAAATATTGAATATCATTTCATTGCCTTGTGGATTCTTAATAACTCTCCTACGTTACTCTTGGTAACTGAATTTCTTGAGAATTATCTACCAATCCTCACTTTTTCTGTAGGTTTGTTTGTATATCATCCAACAAGTACTATCCTTTTACTCTTCCTCTTCATTAAGAGACGAGGTGAAAGCCAACAGTTATTAACTTCTTTCAACTTCATTAGTTATAAAATGTACTTTAGGAACATAATGAATTAACCAAGGTTTGGTTTGCTTTGCTTTGCTTTACGGCATATCAACCTCAATAGTTTATTTAATGCTGACAACTTTTTTTTCCTGGTAATATTTTGTTTTGTCAAAAATCAATTTCTGGTAATATTTTTTCCTCAAAAATGTATAGCTGGTAATATTATTTTAAAAAATGTATTGGTGGTAATATTTTTTTTCAAAAATATATTGCTGGTAATAGTTTTTTTCCTTCAAAAATTCATTTTTGGTAATAATTTTTTACAAAGTATTTCTGGTATTAAAACATATTTTTACACTTTTATAATGCTTTTTACCTCAGTTTCGGGGTTAACTATTTGCCCATAGCTGGGACCCTAAAAAGTACTACCACCCCAGATCAGGGTGGATCTGGGAACACCAGCAATTAAGAGGTAGTTCCACACTTCTCAAAACCTCCTGATCAGAGGCCTTGCTGTTGGACATAGTTTATCGTCTTACCCTGGACGCGGATGTAGTTTATCGTCATACCCAGGACAGATAAACCAAAGTAATCAGTGATGAGCTTCAAGGGGTTTGCATTGATTTTTTTCCAAACCTATGTGGGTTATTTAAAAACCAAAATATATTTTTGATTGTAAGAATAATTTTGTTGGTGGTGGGGGTGAATATTGCATTAACAAATTTTGAGAAAAACAATAATTTTTCCAGATACAAATTCTATTATTTAACTCATAGCTGGAGGAGGAAATAGATTTATACCTTTCCCAAGGGTATTTGTGTATAAGTGAATGTAATGAACCCAACTAGAATTTGAACTCTGCTCTCTGTTTTCTCATTTCAAGCCACTATCCATTACAGAAACAGTTTACATGCACTGACTAATAAAATTAAACAAGTTTGTAGAAATTGTTTGTTTATTTGCTTGTTTATATTCTTTGACAAAAAAATTGAAGGATATTTTTTTTTTAAATGAAGAGAGAATCATTTCCTCATTTCATAGGCAAAAAATTTGTGCTGTAATAGAGGAGTGAACTCCTTGCTAAAAATATTTTTGAATCCCATCACTAGATGTAAATTATGAAGGAAACAAGTAGTTCTATTCAAAACACCCATCAGAGTACTGAATACAGCACACCTGAGAAAAAGTAGTGATGGCAATAGCTGAAAGGTGATAAAATAACAAAGCTGACTCTATTGGTCTAAACAAGTTATTCCAGTAAATTTGATATGCCTCTAAAGTATTTTTTAATAAATATAATTATAAGATATTGAATATAATTTATAAAACATTTCAACAGAGAAAGATATGATGATCTGAGTTGTATGAAAAATAAATTTCCAATTCTCAATTAGAAATTTGTGAAAATAGATGAAAAATATTATATAATTATTCTATGAATTTAACAAGATCAATTTTAAAATAAAATTAAGTTTTAAGTTTACAGGAATTAAGTTTATTTTGTTTACAGGAGAATGATTTTCTATTTATGTATGGTTTCCTTTAGTTTCAATTTGTAAATCTTTTGAAAACTTTTGAAGTTTTAAGGTTTTTGAACCTTCTTATGGTCTTACATTCCAGCAGATGTAATCAAATTTTAAATGTCTGACATTTAAAAAAGTTAGTCTTTTGCTGTGAGTCTCAGAATCTTTAACTTCAAATAACAGAAAGGCTTTTCCCAAATTGCATTAACCACTGCTATTATGCAGAGTGTTCATAAATTATCTATACAATTTTAAAAAATTCATAAATAATGAAAAACAATGTAGATAACTCTACAGGGTTTGTTTGAAAACATAAGGAAACAGATAAAGTTTTAATTTAAAACATCAGAATACTTCCATATGGGCTCCATTGATTTCATGTAACTCATCCAGACAATGCACACTTTCCCTTTCCTGCAAGATAATTCCGGTTTCTATAAGTTTTCTGTACTAGGAAGGGATGCTAACATGACTTGGTGCTGTTTTCTCATTCTTTGTACTGTAACTCTGCAGAAATAGAATGTCTGATTTGGTCTCTGTGAACCAAGATACATATTGCATTTTCTCTTGTAGTGTTATCATTTTCATTTAAAGTCAGGAATCAATAATAAGCACTGAAAAGACAAATGAAAGTGAATTAAAAAAAGAACAATATATAAATTAAAATTTTAATAATGTTTATTTAACATACAAAGAAATGTATTGATGAATCTTAACTTTGATAGATACGATAAAATATGGAAGTATGGATAATTTATGAACACCCTGTATTTAAATTCAATCTCTATCTATAAAAGGCAGGATATGTGTGTGTGTGTGCATGTGTGTGTGTGTGTGTGTGTGTGTGTGTGTATGTGTGTGTGTGTGTGTAATGAATGCACGGCCACAATTTTCGATGGATTTGCACCAAAATTTACATGCACATGCTCCAAGTCAGTGGAAAGGCCCAGACTGACATTGCATTTCCCAAGTCCTATCAATAGTGGAAATAATCGATTTTTTCATGCTTCTACGGTAGTTTTCATGTAGTTTGCAGCTATTTTCTACTGGCCAGAGTGAGAGCCTATAGCTGGCTGCTGTGAATAGGCAGGAAGATTCTATTGGCCAGTGTGAGAGCCAACAGCTGACTGACACGAATGTTAACTAGCATGCAAAAAAATTTGATAGCTGCATTCGTCACAAGTGGGAAAAATTTAAAACTGCGTGGCACTTTACTCCAATTGGCTCATTTGCTTGCTTAAACTCAATGTTGACTCTGATTCCACAGAACTGGGTTGGGTGTGAAAAAGTATTTGTTGTTAACATTCTTTTTCCAGTTACGAGTCCTTTTTTAAAGCTCATCTATTTGTGTTCATTTTGTTTAGTTCTTTTTTTGTAACAGATTTAATGTTTAGTATAGAGCTTAGAAAAAATTTGCAGTGTGAGATAGGCAAGAAGTAAGGCATGTAGCAACATCAGCACGGAAAATGGCACTCCTTTAAAGGCAAGGAAGGGCAAAAATATTTTAAGTCAAGTGATAACGATTGCTGTATGAGTCATACAATTTTTGAATGAAGCAATGGGCAATGCCGGGCCATGCTGCTAGTTATTATATATTAGGATGTGTGTATAGTCTAGTAGTTATTGATGCAGAAAGCAGGATTGGTATACTGAGTTCAAATAACATTGGAAACGTATGAAACCATCTCTCTCCAGAGCTGAATTCAAAACCAGTCTGAAGTGGGATGACCCACATCATGCCAACTTGCCTTAGAACTACTCACTACTGATATGGCTGCATGTGGTGCCCAAACAACCCTAATGAGTTATGGAACTCATGATGTGATGATTATATATTATTAGCTTGGCCCTTGAATAGGTTCATCAAAATGCAATTCTAAATCCACTCACTTGTGAGAGGAAAGATTTATCAGTTTATAGAGTCATGCAAGTAGCATAATAGTCATTGACACAGAACATGTAATTGGAGAGCAGATTTTGAATCCTGGCCTAGTTTTCTGTATTTACTTTGGCACTAATGCCCTTGGAAAAGGCATAAATCCATCTTGTCTCGTCCTAGCTATGGGTTAAATTGCAGGGTAAACTGGACTATCTAGCCGTAACTGTGGGAGAAACCAGTCAACCAGTCTAAGTGAAGGAAAACTTTGAATTTTAAACTGTTGAGAAGGCAATGGAAAACCATTCTACTATTTTTCTTAAGTAGTCATGGCTATTTACAGATAATGAAGAAAAGAAATCTGGCGACAGTTATGATTGTGCCTGATATCTGAAAGTATGTGGTATAAAAAAAGGAAGGTAAAATTATACGTATCGGTAGAATAATGGTTGTCAACACAGAAAGTAGAATTGGTGATCCAAGTTAAAGTTCCGGCCTCATCTTTTGTTTTCACTTTTACACTAATGCTCCTGGAAAAGGCATGAATGCTTCTTGTGAGTTGTTTGTTAAATAGCAGGGTAGACTGGGCTTTTTAGTTTTGGTTGGAAGCCAATCTAAAGGAAGAAAACTCTGAATTTAAAACTGTAGATAAGGCAACAAGAAACTATTCCAATATCTTTTCCAAGAAGTCATGGCTAGTCACAGTTAATAAAGAAAAAAGAACTTATGGAGAGCCATGATTTTTTATATACTGAACAGACAGTTCATTGAAAGAAAGAAAAATATAAAATTCTCACTGAAACATTTCAAAATCTTGCATAATTTTTTGCCAATAAATAGAAAAAAAGTAATATAAAAACATCTCTGTCAAATTTTATTTATAAAATGCTTTAGTTTCTTGGTTATTTTACGTTTCCAGAATCTTTTTAAAATAAGTATAAATATTTGTTTTCTGTGTTGTCTTCAGTATTCAATTGAAACCTTTTTATAATCCAGATATGGTGGATTTGTTTTATAGGATCTGTCAAGGAATGTTTTAATTCTGCCAATTTTGGAGTAAAGCTCAGTAAACTAACAAAGTTAATGAAAGGAAGCCAACCCTATTTCTTCATCGGTGTCTTCAAGTAAACAAATAAATTAAAGGAGTTGACATAAGACTCAAATGTAATTTCTAACTTTTCATGCAATTAAAAAATTTGTAATACCTTCCTTGCTAATTTGAAAATTATTAAGTTAAATTCTGAGATTATGTTTTTAGCATATTGCCTTTAGTTAAGCATTATTTGTTTTTAATCTTTCAAAAGTTTAAGCCATACTGCTATATTCCCATTGAGAAAATATTTTCTGAGGATGGCATTGCTAAGCAATTCAATCCTGATTTAATTTGTTTTGGCCATAAGTTTACTATATCTACTGAAGCTGCATAAAATAGCTATAAAATATAACTAATGTTGTCTTCAAGTGATGTTGATGTGAAGTTGATAGGCAGAACAGTGAGACATTGTTTTAGCTGGAGTTTTGATCATTCAACTTTCACTTTCAAGCCTATATCCATGTTGCTGTATTTTTCTCCCATTTTATTTTAAAAAAAAATAAAACCAGTTTCATAAGCAAATACAGAGAAATGTTACAATGAAATAGAAAAAAATCTCTATATTTTAATTTGTATTCTTATCTTGGAGACAAGAGAAGCATGGGAAACAGGAACCAACTTATCAAGTTTAAGTGAATGGATAGCAAAACAAGCACAATAAGAGATAGTAAAGGGTTAAGTTACTTAGATTAACAAAAGACAAGAAGTTGTGGAGAGCTATGGTCACCCATATCCTCACAGTCATGGCACATGAGAAAAGAAGATTCTTATCTTTGTTGTTTCAAACATTATATTTTGGCTTGTGAGATTACTCTACCTGACTGCCAAAAAACTAACAACTACCAAATGATGTTGCCAAAAAGAAAAGGTTCATTGTCTTTTTTTCTCTATTAGTGTTTTAGTCATAACACGTGTCTCATGTGCCTTTTGTGGGGACTGTTTAGTCTCCGTTGAATACAATAGTGAATACTATACAATATACAAATGCCCTAAGCTTACTTGACTAAACACAGGCATATCTAATAATTTCATGAAACCAACAAAGAATGTTTCTCAAAATGTAAGTCTCTTACAATCTTTCATATGGACTTAGCAAACAGATATGTGCAAAAAATGGTCACCTCTATATTTTTTCTTTTGTATTCTTTGTATTTTGCTTTCTAAAGCAATACAAATGTTGTTAATTGTATACAATTGTTTTTGTATTGATTCGTATGTTATTCTTTAAAGAAACCTCAATGCATCTATTGTAGGTTGTACTGATGATACTTGACCTTGTCTGAAGGTACTTCTTTATATATATATATATATATATATTATATATATATATATATATATATATATATATATATATATATTATATATATATTATATATATATATATATATATTATATATATATATATATATATATATTATATATATATATATATATATTATATATATATATATATATATATATTATATATATATATATATATATATATATATAAAGAAGTACCTTATATATATATATATATATATATATATATATATATATATGTAAATTTGTTTGGGGGTTAAAAAGACATTGTCAGCCACACAATGAAAATATATAAATTATAGGCAAATCATATACAAGATACAACACAATAAACATAAACGACAACAAAAAGATAATAATTGTATGCATGTAGCAAATTAGCCAACTTTCTATTTCAGAGAAAATTGTATATTTTAAAGAACATATTATGTATGAAGAGATAAAAGATTTTTGTTTATCTGGTTTGATAGTAACATGGTCTGTCAGAGTTCTGTCCCTGGACATCTAGTTTGTTTGACCGTCAAATGCAAAGAGAGAAAAAATTTGATTTGTTTCATTTGATGGCAAAATGACTGTTCTGGTGCATGATGTGAGTTTTCATATTTATTTAACTGCTTTTTTTATAATCTCACTTTTTCTTTATTGCTAATTATTTATTAATTTGGTTTCATATGCCTGCATAGTCTAGTGCTAAGGGATAGAGGGTATTTAGTGATTTATTTGTTGCTATCACTCCACATCCACTATCAACTAATATCCTATCAGCATGAATATATACCTTCAACACATAGTAATCACACTTCAAGTTCACGTACATAACAGTCCCATCTAGGAATGTTAAAAGAGTAGTTGTTTTGGTTGTTTTTCTTTAGCGGCATATCAATCTCTATGGGTTATTTGATGCCGAAATCTAAATATTTGGTTTAGTTGTTTTTGTTTAGTGGCATATTAACCTCTATAGGTTATTTAATGCCAAAATCTAAATATTAAATGAGTTAAAAGAGATTTTAATAGAATCTTTTGTCTAGTTTTTTTTTGCTAATTACAAGAAGTGTTATATAAATCTTTTCTGGGTGGATTTATAAATAGGTCTTTATTAAACTGATGATGAAAATTAGCAAAAAAAAGAAAAAAGAAAAAATGATTTCTGTTCAAATTTCTTTGAAGACTGTTTGATGAAAGAAACCCCTGAATCAGGTTGGAAAGTGCATTAATTGAAACATAGTAACTGAAATAACAAAGATGAGGAAATTAATTTATGGAATATTTTAAGAGTTTAAATAAAGAAGGAGGCAAAATTAGTATGAAAACGGCTTTTAATTTCGTCTTCCTTCTTTATTTTGTCGTATGTGTAGACAAACAGGTTAAAAATGGAAAGAAACAGAGAAATCTAAATATATTTATAGATGAATAGATTCATGCATCTGAAGACTGAGAGAAAACATTTTATTTTGACAGATAAGTCTTGTGCATTTTTTGATTCAACTTGAACATACTGATTTTCTACTGATTGTTCTCATTCATGAATTTATTCATTTGTATTTTGTGTTCATATAAACAAAAGCACAGAGGAGAAATTCTGTTTTGTATCACATATCCCAGAATGCAACATTGTTTTTACATTCAAACAAATGTGGATTTCACACATGAATACATTTTTTCATAATGACAAACAGCTGTATTAGAGCAATATTTTCTTTTTTCCATATGTTTATGTTAACAATTGTGTATATGTGTGTGTGTGTGTGTGTGTGTGTGTGTGTGTGTGTGTGTGTGTAAGAGAGATTCATCATCATCATGACTTTTGTAATCTAAGAGGTATCTGAATGCAGAAGCCATATTGAATCTTCTCCACCACAATAGTCTATCAACAGCAGCCATCAGCAATTCTGGTATAATCATACTTGTCCATTGTTTGACATTGTCCAACCAGTTTTTGTGTTGGCATCCTCTCCTATGTCTAACCTTCAACAGTGCCTTGCATGATGGTATTGCACAGGCTGTTGTGTCTTGTAACCTGTCCAAACCACACCATTTTTCTCCATTTGACAGTGGTGAGAAGAAGTTCCTGGTGGCCCACAAAACTTTCAACTCTTTTCTGCACAAACTCATTGGTTTTATGTTCCCAATAGAAGATGCCAAGGAATTTTCTCATGCATTTGTTCTCAAACGCTTGGATCCTTCCCTCTGTTTCTGCCAACAGAAGAGATAATATATGTACAAAGAGATATGAAAGCAGACTTGTCTCTGTTCAAATAATAACTACTCTTCAACTATCTAATAATATATTGAAGAATATTTTATTATTCATATTGAAATTTAGTCAACTCATTATGAACAGATTTTAAAGTTTCTACTCTTTCCTTCATCAGATTTGTTGCATTTGATATTTTCTTTTGTGTATATTTGACCAGGCACCATTTAAGACATAAAATAAAACTACTTTTGAAGGAGTTCTACTGTTCATGATTCAAAATAACTCTGTTATTTTTCCATGATATCTATACTAAATGCCTGACTTGTCCATGAGAGTAACTTTATGAACATAACTTTCTCAGAGTTTTTTTTTTATTGCAGTATGGGTTAATGCTATTACATCTTTGAAAAAGTGAGCTGATCTTGTTGGTTGCTGCATCGACTGGTAGTAAGAACTCTTTAGTAGCAGAGTCTCATAATATCAGGGTATTTGTAGTGCAATGTCATGCATTGATAGGTGTCTTGCATGTATTTCCAGTGGGCAATCCTGAGGCCATATTATGTTTTAATCTTTAGCCAACTTCTGTCCAGTTTGTATTGACAATAGATAGTGATAACTCTTTTGGCCTTTTTCGTCTTAAAATTATATTTTCTCATATCAAATGCAATGAAAAGAAATATATATAAACCAATTAACAAAAAAATAACCTACACCCCTCAACCTTTCTTTCTCAAATATTTATGAAATATGTTCAAATTTCTGTTGTGTAGAGACTTTTCACTTGAAATGTTCTCCAGATATCTTTTCACTTAGTGAAACTAATTTAAATTCTTTTATTACTACCAATGAATTATCTGTTCCAGGCTAAAAAATAAAAAGTTACATCAGTGAATATTGGGAGAACTTCCTGTAGAATGGATAGCCATATGCCCTCTTTCAGGATGTAGATGATGATGACTCTCCATAAATTCCATTTATTTATTCCATGACTTCTTAGGAAAGATATTGGAACAGTTTCATTTTGCCTTCTTCATGGTTCTAAATTCAAAGTAGTCTTTCTTTTAGACTGGGTACCACAAGGCTACAGAGTTTACTTTACTCTTTAACTCATAACTGTTTAAAATTCCTCTATTCAAAAATTGAGTAAATACAGACTAATCTAAAATCTGCTATATTTGATTGGTAGCTGTAACTGGGTGGTTCAAACATAATTCTTGGTTAGACAATGTCCAGGTTCCATACTTCTCTGTTCAAAACTTGAGCAAATAAAGACTCATCTAAAATGTTTCATATTTGATTGGTAGCTGTAACTGAGTGGTTCAAGTACAATTCTTAGGCAATCTTCTGTCCCAATATTCATCGATTAAAAAAATGAGCAAATAAAAACACATCTAAAAAAGTGATAATGTTTCCAAATTTTAAGTTATTGTTCCACTATATCCTCATAAAATTCATTTGTTACCACTTTCTATTCTATTCATATTACACACCTTATTCATCATTATCATTTTGAGTGTAATCAACTACCTTGTGTGGCTCTTGAGCTTTGTTATCTTTCTTCCTTATTCCCATAAGTTTCAATTCCTAACACCTTCTCTTCCATTCATATTACATATCTCCTTCAATATTACCATTTTGACAGTAAATATCTTCCTTAAGTGGCTCTTGTGTTTTGTTTTGGGTGAAATTTAGTATAAAAACAGTGAAACTCAAACTTACTAGGCTATTAAATAATATGTGAGATTTACTTACTAGTCTGGTTAGATGCCTTATCAGTTTTATTTATTTTTCTCTTGACATTTTGATAGTAACAAAGCATACAAAATATATTTTAGGAAATAACTATTCATTAATAGCAATTATTATTTATTTAAAAAAAAAATGCAATAAAGACAAGTTAAGTGCATTTTATATTCTGTAAGTTTGTCAACTAAAAGAATTAAAAAAAAAAAGAAATATTAAGATAATGAACATGGCCGACCATAAAACATGGACGAATGGGAAGGAACGTATATTTCTCCAGGTTTTGGTTTAAAGATCCATAAAACCAGCTACAATTCCTGAGTCCATCTCATTAACTCACCAGAGATGCAAGGATCAAAATGCACAAAGCTTTTTAATCTTAACATAATAACTATAGTTCTTGGTGCATAATGGACTTATCTTCTTCTTTAGAACTGACTGCATAATGGTAAAAAGTATTAGTTGGGCTTATGTTGTACTTGATGAAAGCTTCGAACTAATACAGACAAAAACAAGGGAAGAATATTATAAAGAGTGGAGGAAAAGAAAGTCAGAGTGTATTTCCTGAGATTTGCTGTTCTTATTTAATACTGGAAGTTAGATTTTCAGGTTATTTACATTATTTACATGTTTACTATTGTTCTCATCTTTGTTGTTATCACAACATTTCAGCCATTGTGCCCTCCAGCCTTCATCAGTCCAAAGAAGAATCAGCAATATTATTGATCTGGTATCTCGGCTTCAGTCACTTTCCCACTGCTGTAAGGTTGCCTCTTTGAGCCATTTCTATAAATATTTTCACGGTAATTGTTCCCATCCCCTCCCTTATTAGGTGGTCAATGATATCAGTTCTCTGGTGGATGTGGGGCACTTTTTGTTTCAGGTGTGTTTTTTCGTATTTGTTGTTGTGTCTGTTTGATCGTGTGTTTGTGTGAATACTTGGGATGAATGAATGTTTTATATTATTATAATCCCGCATTGATTTTGTCCAATTAACTGATATTTCTGCCACAGTTAAGGATTGGGGGGATATTACTAACATTATTTTGTTTTAGTATTCATATTGTTAATACTCATTAAGGGCTAGTTTTAAAATTATTGTTTTATTTCCCTCCCCTGCAGACAATGAATTGTATATATGGGGACTAGTTAGGACTTTCATAGAGACAAAGAGGTATTATGGTGAATGTAGTAAGAAAGGTAAGTAAGAATTTGTTGTTTTGGTGTTAGGAATATTGTGGTATGTTTGGGTCAGTGTTTGTGGCTAGCTAAGTTTAAATTTAAGGCAGAAGAAGACTGTCCTTTTCCCTATTTTTAGCCTTGGGCCACATCTTCTGTAAATAAGGGGAAATAAATATCACTCATCGTGATGGTACACATTAGGGTTTAGATTTTTTAAATTGTTGTTTTATGCTCCTCCCCTACAGATAATGAATTGTATATATGGGGACTAGTTAGGACTTTCATGGAGACATGATGAAGTGATGAATAGCAGCTCGGATTGAGGAATTGGAGAGCCAAGTTCAAATTCCAGTTGAATCCATTACATTCACTTACATGCTAATACCCTTGGGAAGTATGAATCCTCTTCTTCTCCCCCAGTTATAGGTAAATAGCAGGACAGACCAGGTTCTATAGCCTTGGATGGCAACTGGCCTACCATAGAAAGAAATGGCAACCTACTGCAGGAAAAAAACTGCCTCGTCAGTCATGTATCAAAAGACACATGATCGCCTAAGCATGTATCACACATGGCACATAACTGACTGATGGAGACATTGAGGTATTATGGTGGATGTAGTAAGAATGGTAAGTAAGAATGCGTTGTTTTGGTGTTAGGAATATTGTGGTATATTTGGGTCAGTGATTATGCCTAGCTAAGTTTAAATTTAAGGCAGAAGAAGACCATCATTTTTCCCCATTTTGACCTTGTGCCACATTTTGTATTTTAAAAAATAAATATTGCTCTTCACTATGGTATGTAGACTTTTTAAATTTAATTGCAGTACTAGATTTGCATCAAGATCTCACCAGTTTACAGTTGAGTTGGCTGATTTTGGTGACATTGAACAATGCCTACTTGCCTCGGTGAGAAAGAGAATGAGCAATAACTGAGCAGTAGTTAATAAGAATAAGATGAGATATCCCTAGACATGGTCTTTTTATATGTGCTGTACCTCTTCAGGATGTGAGCGATCATGGCTCTTAACAACTTCCTGTCTTTTGTAGCCTATTTCTTAATACTTTGCTTAGCTTGTAGAAGACACCTTTCGCTACACCAAGGTAGGTATATAAATTGACATTTTTTATTTTTTTTTACACCTCAACTTGCTATTACATTGTAAACGTCATCAACTTGATTTGAATTCTTAGGTGTTTGAATGAAACTAATCCAACTTTTAGCAAAGTCTACTTTACCTGGATCTAATAAACATTAACTGGTTATCTCAGTACAACTAAATTATACGTAAAATTTAGAATATTTTTGGAGGCTTTATGGTATCTGATAATTCCATTATATGTCTAATCAACACAACAAGAAAATACAAGTAATCCTACAAATAATTACCGATAATACAAAAATATTATATGATATAAAGTCTAAAATTAAGCTACAGATATTAGAATCCTTGCCATAAAAGACAAACCCAGCCTTATTAACAGACAGAAAGATAATGAAAGTCAAAATTGCTTAGAAAACATTTCTTCAAGTACGGGCCAGAAACCAGAAATATGATTCAAAATTAAAACAAATAAATAAAAATTCTTAAACAAAGAACCTTAATTGATCTTTAAACAAATAGGCATTTCTATATCAGAAAATTTAAAAGAAAGTTATACGTTTAAAAGGAAAAAAGAAAAAAAAAAAAGGGAGAAACAGAAATGGTTTTCTAACAAAACAATATTAAAAAAAAAAAAAAGCCATCGGCATTAAATGACCCTTCTGTGAAAATCAAGGAAATTCATGGTATTTTCTCAGGCTCACTTTAGTTGTATTACCATCTCCACACAATTTTGGTCATAGAGCCATTTCCAGATAATAAGGACAAAAAGCATCTGTCCAGATTATCAGTAATTTCCTCTAAAAAAAAAAAGAAAGACTTTTTAACAAAAATAGGTAAATATAAAAAAAATATCCTTCTGAAAAGATGTTTTTAAAAAAATTAAAAGCAACAAAAATTAGAGGAATTAAATTAAGGCAATAAAAAATGAAATACTAAAAAATATAAAATAATTAAAAAAAAACAAACAAACTAAACAATATGTTTTACTTTCTTCTTAAATACAAATTCTTATATAATTTTATTTCTTCCCCAGCCAAGAAAGGATTCCAAAGAAAATTGGAGATGATGTCAGTTGGTCAACTTTTTGTAAGTGACTTATGCTAATATCTGCTAACACCCGCACTTACCTGATATATATATATATATATATATATATATATATATATATATATATATATATATATATATACTGTCCACAGATTGACACACAAACACTCTGAAATGTTTGTATTGGGGCTACCGGTGTGAATACCAAGGAGTACAGCATGCCATTTCCAAATTTCTGGCAGAGTGAATTGTATCATGGTGCTCTTTTTCTCAAAGTTGGTGCCCAACTGACACTACTATACTGTGCAATCAAAAACAAACAACATGCATGCGCAAAATTAGAAATATAAAATGACGACAATTTACCCATCGCACCCTCTGTGTGTGTGTGTGTGTGTGTGTGTGTGTGTGTGTGTGTGTGTGTGTGTGTGTGTGTGTGTGTGAAGAAATATAGTTTTAAGGTGGGCTATATTTATGGGATAAAGTGCTCAATATCAGAGATAGAGCATATGTAAATATAAATATAAAAGTGAACATTGAAGACAACACTCAGAGGTGACAGGCTGTCTCATGCTGGATGCAATCGTCCGGCCTGATGATTGCATCCAGCATGAAACAGCCTGTCACCTCTGAGTGTTGTCTTCAATGTTCACTTTTATATTATATATATATATATATATATATATATATATATATGTATATATATATGTATATATATATATATATACACACACATACAGAAGTCCACTGGTAATGGAAAACAAAAAAAGTAAAGACCAATGATATTCAGATAAAATAAAATATCAGTAATCTTTTTAGTTGAAAACAGAAAAATGCTGTTCAATAAAACTGTTCTCAATCACACATGTGTTATGGGATCTTACCTGTAACGACAATGAACTCTTCCTGACACTATAAAGACTGCGCCTCTCAAGAGAGATGATAGAGAACAAAGTGGAACGAGTCGAGACGGATTCGAGTCGAGACAATAGTAGTTCACTCTAAACCAGACTGACAGTCATACTAACACCTTCAACTTCTTGTATCATTATTCTGTTTAATATATCTTTGTTACTCCTACTTTTGTGTTCATGTTGTTCTTCCTTGGTCCTAACCTTGGACCATAATAGTGGTGCAAGGATATTGGACCATAACAACATGCAACCTTAGAAGTGACTGCATCCTTGGATCAGGTTGTTCTCATTCATCACACCTATGATGGTGACTTTCAGTGAGTCCTTGGTATTCTGGAATCACTGGTTAATCTGGCTTTAGACAACACACCAGATGTAGTTGTTTCCCATGTACTTATGGAGCTGCATAATATGGTCTTTGAAGTAGGCACTCAGAAAACTTCAGTTCTCCAGTAAATCCGAACTCAGTGAGGGGGTGAAAATAAAGAGAAAAAGAGAAGTGAGAAAGAAAATATGACAAAGAGAGCGTGAACAGATAAAACAATGAGAAAAGCAGAAAAAAGGGAGGTAAAAATTTAAAGAATGAAAGTGGAAAAAAGCATTAAAAAAGGAGGGAAAATAGTGAGAGAAAATGACAGGGGAAGGTTACACTCTACTGTAAATTAGGTCTCTTTCTGAGTTACTCTATATTGCCTGAAGAGGCACAACTTGGTGCTGAAACATGAAAGTCATTGTGTTGCAATTTTTTATGTTTTTTGTTTTAATATCATATAATAAACAATATATATATATATATATATATATATATATATATATATATATATATATATATGAACTGATTTAGATATTAACAGACTGAGATAGGAAAATAGGAACAGACTTAGGTAGGTCAGTGGAATTATAGAGAGTGATATTGGGAGAAATAAAAATGGATGAAAAGATAGAAGTGAAAGAAGGGGAAAGAGAGGAGGAATAGGGAAAGAGATCTAAATAAAAGCAAGAAGAACAAAGAAATAAAACTGATAAAAGAAGGTGAAGAAGTAGCAGGATGAATAAAATGTTTTGAATGAAGGAATAAAGAGGGGGCAGAGTGAAATAGAAAGAGCAGTCAAATGAAGATAGAAAAAACAAGGGAGTAATAAGATATACTGGAAACGAAAATACTGATTACTATGAAAAAGAGAGACAGAAGAGACATTTGAGACAGAAAACTAGAATTGCTTTATAAGCCGCGTTAATGAAGAAAAAGATTACAGTATATTTTGTAGGCAAATCAATGCTAAGAAAAATTCATACTTGCTTGCCAGTGTTCTTCTGTTATAGCATTTCTACTGCCAAGAGCATCAGCATTATCTTTACTTGCTTTATTTACCTTTATTCTTTTCGGAATTCAATCTACCAAGTTTTTGCTACATCTACTTCTATTTTCCGCATTATTATAAATACCACCACTACTACTACTACTATCAATATTGTTATCATTATCTTTACAATATCATTCTGTGAGCACAATTCAATAGTTTCTGTCTTAGGCACCTTTTCCTCATATGTCTAATTTTACATGTAATTTTCCATCTCCGTGAAGATCTATTCTGGGTTTTCTTTTCAACAATCAAGGTCACAGAGTATGGCCCAGGTTTAAAAAAAAAAAAAGTCATCATTAACATTTATCAGCTAATTTTGTTTTGACAGATCCATATTTAGCATTTTAATTAATTGAATCTCATTTTGGAAAATTAAATGCATGGGATGAAAAGTAAACAAACATAATAAACAAAAGTAGGCATGATAGAAATGTTGCTTTGAGGGCCTTACCACAGGAGAGGAACATGAACTCATTTTTGCTTAGCCTTTTGTCTGTTACATAGAGTTTAATGTTACCTTAGCAGTTCTGTTCCACCTTAGTGCATATATATATATATATATATATATATATATATATATATATATAGAGAGAGAGAGAGAGAGAGAGAGACATTAAAGTCAACACCCAGAGGTGATAGTTTGTTCCATACTAAATGCCAATGTCTGGCGTGACAATTGTGTTTAACATGAAACAGACTGTTGCCTCTGGGTGTTGACTTCAATGTTCACTTTTATATTTACATTTGCTTTATCCCTGATATTGAGTAACCCATAAATATAGCATACCTTAAAACTATATATATATATATGTGTGTGTGTGTGTAATTAATATTTTTTATTTTAAATCAAACATATTTTTTATTACTTAAAAAATTATTTTCAGTGGATACTCATATTTGAGTATAGACATTACATTTTTTTTTTATTTTAAACAGTATTTATTTTGTCTACTAGCTTACTAGGCACAGTGGAGTAATGAATAGTGGCTCAGATTGAGGAATCGGGGAGCTGTATTCGAATTCCGGTCAAATCCATTACATTCACTTACATGCTAATATCCTTGAGAAAAGTATGAATCGGCAACCTACTGCGGGAAAAAAATCTGCTTCCTCAGTCATGTATCGAAAAATACATAATCGCCTAAGTGTGCATCATGCATGTCACATAAATGACTGAGCCTGTGTTCTCAAGAAATCTCATAAAGAAAATCTGCCCTCTGGCAAGATTTGAACCCTGCATTCCCTTTTGCAGGAGGAACCACCCAATGAGCTGTCATGCTTTGACTATTTGTCTATGAAGAGCTTCCCAATCAGACAAGGCTCTATTTTGCCTTTGAAGCTGCTGGAGGGTACATTTTCTTTAGTATGCAGGCAGGTAGATGAAATAAATATGGTTTAAAATAAATAGAGCATCTACTCAAATACAGGTATTGTGATTTTGAAATAAAGAGAGATGTAGATAAATCAGTTAGATTTTGGCCTAATGATAAAAACCCAATGGCTCTCTGTACATCACAGAGATATCTACATGTTTTGTCTCCTGAGAGACGTTGTTAAAGTAAATGTAAGGATTTATGTATATATAAACAGAAATGCAAATGTCATTAAAATAAAAGATAATTTTCTTAGTCCGAAAGTTTTTGAGAGTGTAGCTATTGATTCTTCACAAAATATTAACTTACACTCTGGATTTTTAAAAATATCTCCTTATTTAGAAGAAATACTTTTTTTCCTTCCAGAAATGATCATATAAATTTAAAAGAAGGCTGTTAAATCAAGACCATCTATTATTTAAAATAAATAGATGCATAAATTATTTATCAAATTAAAATAAAATAATAAACAATAATTATGTTAATAAAAATAAATCTCTCTCTCTCTCTCCCTATATATATATATATATATATATATATAAGGTTTACTAATATAAAAAGGAAGAATGAATGTACATTCATCCAATTTGATATTTGTGACTTTTACCCATCCATCACTGAGAATCTGCTAATGTCTGCTGTAAATCTAGAAAAAATGACTGTCTGACCTATAAATATCATAAAACAGGTACAAAAACCTATAATATTCCATAACGGTTATCTGTGGACCAAAAGAAGTAACCCAGAATATAATATTGCTATGAGAGAATTTGACTTAGCAGAGGCATGTGAATTAGATGGAATCTCATTATTGTGAAAACTTAGATTTATTTTCGACATTTAGAACACTGGACTCTGTAGAAATGACGATGTAATTCTCCTCCGTAAAACAAGGAAATGCATTGGTAAAGAAAAGTTTTCCCTTTGTGTTTATTCAACTGCCCTTTTATGGATATATTTTATTTATAACTGAATTTTTCACACACACACACACACACATATATATAAATAGAGTGCGATGGATAAATTGTTATCTAAATTAGAAAAAAATGAAAATAACACTGTCATCTCATTTTAAACAATATATTTACCAAAATTGCACAAAAATATCTTGAAATACTCAAGAGTAAATTTATTCAATAAAATTACACTTGGCTTAAACCACAACCTCCAGATGACTTCAGAATCTTCTGCAACTCTTCTGGATAGCCTCTTTGTTTAAGTTGGTGAATGCAGCCATAATCCTTGCCTTCAGTTCATCTTTGGTGTTGCAAGGAGTTTTGTTGGTCTATTGCTCCCCTGCACCCCACACATCATAATCAAGGAGGTTGCAATCTGGGAAGTTACATGGCCAGATGTAAGGAGTTATATGTTCACAGAAATCGGTTCCCCATAGTTTCTTCCAGCAGCCACCCTCTTCCCCCAAGGCAGCTCTACCTCCTCAAGGCACTTGATGTAGGTCATGTTGAGGCCCTGTGGGAAGATGAATGGAGATATAACATCTCCATCACTAGTGATCACTCCAAACACCTTCGTAATCACCATTAGACTCATCCAACTCTTTCTGAATCCTCTGCACCATCCTCGGATTGACACCCAAACACTCTGAAATGTTTGTATTAGAGCTCCTGACATTAATGCCAAGCAGTACAGCATGTCGTTTCCAAATTTCAGGTGGAGTGAATAGTGACATGGTGCACTTTTTTCACAGATGATGCCCAACTTACCCTACTATACTGTGCAGTTGACAAAATAAAAAACAAAGTGCATGTATGAAATAAAAAAATTGAAATTGCAACAATTTACTCATAGCATCATATATATATATATATATATATATATATATATATATATATATAAAATAAAAGGCTCACTAATATTCCATGGTCCTAATTTATTTCATTGGAATCATAATCACGATCCAATTCATCCAACCTACAAATTACAATTCCAATGTAATAAATTATAAGCATGGAATATTAGTGTTTGGCCTTTTATATTGTATTCTTGCTCTGTCCTGTACAATTAGTTCTATCTGGATTCTACCTCTTGGAAATGTTTATATATATATATATATATATATATATATATATATATATATATATATATATATTAATAGTTTACCCTGAAGATCCATTTAGGTGAAACCTAGGTAGGTTTGCCTGGCTCTTTAGCAATTATTCTATATATATATATATATATATAAAAGTGATCACTGAAGTCAACGCTCAGAGGTGACAGGCTGTTTCATGCTAAACACAATCATCAGGCCGCCTGATGATTGTGTCTAGCATGAAACAGCCTGTCGCCTCTGAGTGTTGACTTCAGTGTTCACTTTTATATTTATATTTACATACGTTCTATTTCTGATACTGAGCACTTTATCCCATAAATATACCACACCTTAAAACTATATGTCTTCATATATAAATATATATATATTTATATATATATATGTATATATATATATATATATATATATATATATATACCAAGGTGGGCTGATAAATTCATAGGTTGTCTATGAAGGACTGATGCTTGAGCCATTAAATTGTCCCCATTTTATATTTTTTATTTCACACATGCATATATATATATATATATATATATATATATATATATATATATATATATATATATATATATATGGATGACTAAATTTGCTTAAAATTTGATATATTTATTTAGTCTCAAGATTAATTCAGGTATGAGAATGAAAGTCACAATTCAGTGTTCAGTCTGTCTGTTTGTCTCTGTCTCTTTCTCTCTCTCTCTCTCTCTATATATATATATATATATATATATATATATATATGGATGATTAAATTTGTTTAAAATTTGATATGTTTATTTCGTGTAAAGTTTAATTCAGGTATGAGACTGAAAATCACAATTCAGTGTTCAGTCTGTCTGTCTGTCTGTCTATCTGTCTCTGTCTCTCTCTATCTCTATCTCTTTCTCTCTCTCTCTCTCTCTATATATATATATATATATATATGTATGTATATATATGTGTAAGCTTCTCTATCAGAATATATATTGGTGCATAAATGTGCATATCAAATTTTTTTAAATAATCAGTATGTCACTGAGCACACATGCATTCAGTCAAACATATGTAACCTTGACTAACAGATAGCCATAAACAAATTCCTCTTTAAAGCTGTTTCTCTATATTTGTTTTGATCCTTTTACTCACTTTTCCGCATTGTATTGTTAGGTAAGTCTTTAGTGAGATTTTGTGGAGTGAGTAGCCATAGTCAAATGCAAAAATAAATAAGATAACTGTACAACAAACCAAATTGACAAAATTTGTAATAACAAAAGAGAAAGAAAGGAAAGGAACAGGGCAAAAAGAAAATAAAGCAAGCAAACAATACATGCAAGACAAGTCAACAGTAATATGGCAAAAAGTGTACAAACTAAAAATTGGCGTTGACACACAAACAAGTTTGGACAAGTGAATGTGGCATTCTGACTTCAAGACAAGACATATCGAGACTGACTCATCTGGAACTGCAAACCGTCTTATTTTATTGGCTAGGAAAAAACACCAGCATGCATTTGTGTGCTTTTACCTCTAAAAGTGTTTGGCAGTCATTCTAAGCTAGATTGAAATCAACAGACTTATAGACACATATTAATGTATATGTACACATACACGCACAGAGCTGCATGCCCTGATGTACACATACACAGAGAAAAACCAAACCCTATCTATACTAATAGAATAACCCAACATATACACAGAAGCACACTTCCTACATTGTTTGGAGAGGGCTTGAACCTGAAAAGTGTTCTCACATGTGGACTTAACTCAATTGTATTTTTATTTTACTTTTATACCACTTGTTTGATGTTTGCAATAGTTTCATGTCTTGGTTACAGTAAATATTATCTTATCATTGGAAAGAGTCATTTGAATTAAAATTCTAAGAATGAAAACAAAATCATTCAAAAAAATCAAATGACAGACATAATCCGGGAATGCTAAGTTTAAATGAACCATTCTTAGAGGAACATTGATACAATTTCCAAGATTTTAATGGAAAACATCCTAAGACTGGTTAGTCGATGATTGAAAGTTCAATCTTCTACTGAATAACTCATATTATGAAGAACTTTGTGGCCAAACTAAAACCAGTTGAAACCCGAGTTTTCAAAGACTGATTTTCAAAAGAGTCTTTGCCCACCTGGAAGATTAGCACAATATAATCTTCTTAGTTGTTAGTTGGTTGGTTTTGTTTAGCAGTATATCAACCTCTGTAGCTTGTTTAATGCTGCAATCTAAATATTTTTTATATAGTTTTATTTTTTTTTTTTTTTGAGATAATAATGGTTTTAGTGATACCATACTTGCTAATAGCTAGTTGGGGGAAGAGGTGAACTCATACCTTTCCCAAGAGTATTTGTGCATAAACAAATATAATGAATCCAACTGGAATTGAAACAATGACTTTTTAAAAAAGATAGTTTCCTGTTGCTTTCTCCATGATTTTGAATTCAGAGATGTCCTTCTCCTAAATTGGCTACCACCCAAGGCTAGAGAATCCTCTCTACCATTTTATTTAACTCGGGGATGCGAGAAGAAGAGATGGATTCTTACTTAGAAAATTATTTTGGAAGTGAACTCAACAGACTAAGCCAGAACTTGAAGGCTCACTGATTTCACTTTACACATTGATAACCATTATGTTACTTGTACATTCAATGCACAGTCTACAGATATTAAAAGAAGAGGATGCTGTGGTGATTCATGAACACCTCTGTCCCAAAGGAGTATGCCACTTAAAGAGGGGGATTCAGATTAATTATGTGGGCAAGTTTAATTCAGGTTTTGTTCTTCAGATAAAAGAACACAATCTCTTTCAAAATATCTTTCATTTTGAATATTAATACAAAAGAAACGAGCTCACAATGAATAAAATACATAAATAAGAAATTAGTTATAATAAGTACAAATATAAAATACAGTGGAAAATTATAAACCCCACCAAAATGGGATTCTTCTTGGTATTGACAGAGAGAATATTGAGAATACAATGGACAAAGCATGAGAAAAGTGGGGAAGTTCTAAGAAGAATATGAAGTACAAAGAAACAGTTGATAACATTCAGAAATTTTTGGACACAAAATGAGGAAAGGAAGCGTGGAAAATTTAATACTCACAAGGTACATCAAAGGCAAAAGACAGAGGAAAGCAGTAAGTTACATACTTGACAATTTGTGCATTTGCATGTAGGAACAAAAGACAAGAATCTGTGGTAAGCCATAATTACCCATTCCCTGAAGAAACACCATATGTATGTGTGTGTGTGTGTGTGTGTGTGTGTGTGTGTGTGTGTGTGTGTGTGTGTGTGTGTGTGTAGCTAAGTGGTTAGAACGTTTGTTTTCTGACCATGAGACCTGGATTCGAATGTCACCCTGGTCAATATTTCAGGGAGGTGACTTCTCTATATCAGCCTGGGGAAGCAATTTTAGCATGCAGCACTTTTGGAAATTGTCTGAAAAATATATGACAGGTTGATCCAAGTCATTTTGAGTGAAATTGGGTAGGTAGAACAATTCCATCAATAATAGCATGAAGTCACAAGTCATCGTGGCTGAGAGTTTGAGCATACTGGCCTTGTTCAAACTGTTGATCACTCTAGATGATGCGCTCTGACAGAAACTATAACTAAATTCTGCTTGTCATGTAGTATCAACCACAGGGTATTGGGTATTGAATGAACACCAATGTGCCTGAGCAGGAGTCTGCAACAGGGATTGGTTAGCTCCTCCAGAAATGAGCAACCAGCCATCATATATATATATATATATATAGCTGGCCACTCGTATTTGACTCTATATCTGTCTACTAAGGCAGCTAGCCAATCCCTATTGCAGACGCTTGCTCAGGCACATTTGAGTTTATTCAACACCCACAGAGCCCACCTGTGGTTTATACTGAAACTATGCTGAACAGACCTTAGTTACAGTTTCTGGGAAAGAGCATGTTATCTAGCATGATCAACTATCTGAACAAGGCCAGCACATTCAAACCCTCAGTCGTGGTGACTTCTGACTTTGTGCTCGCACAGCTATCAATGGCCCCCAAGGGTACTTTCTACCCAATTTGACTCACAAGGGTTGTGTCATCCTGTGGTATGGTTTATGGGCACTTTCCAAAGGTGCTGCACACTGGGATCGTGAGATCGCCCCCTCCCGACTGATAACATCAGGAAGTCTCCTTCCTGACAAATTGACCATGGTAGGATTCGAACCCGAGTCTCATGGTCAGAATGCGAATGTTCTAACCACTCGGCCACATGCCCAATATATATATATATATATATATATATATATATATATATATATATATAATCCCTCACGGATGCGGGATAATATGTATATTTATATACTTAATAGCTCTGTTGTATTACATTGAGCACTGTTTTATTAACACCAGTATTATATGTGCAATATATTATAATCATATATATATATATATATATATATATATATATATATATATATATATATATATATATATAGAGAGAGAGAGAGAGAGAGAGAGAGAGAGAGAGAGATCAGTGAATCTTAATTATGAGTGCAACCTTATCCTGTTTTATCATGTACCTGTTGACTGCTTTTACTTGGGAAGAATGACTTAAATTGTTAATTTACTTTTTATGAATAGCCACTAAACAGATATGTTTTTAGATACTTTTTAATGGTAGATATTTGTGTTTGTTTCCTCTTAGATGGTTAAAGATGGTCATGATTAAGATTTACGCTAACTCGTAAAATTCTCAAAATTGAAAATTGATCACCCCACAGCTGTTAAGAGTAAAATGGGGATTGTGTGATTCTTACATTTTATATGCAAAACAGAGGGGGTTGCACAATATACAGGTTTACATTGTATATGAATGGATAGCTGTATTTGAGGCATATAATCAAGCAATATATGCCCTGCAGGAATCTGCAATATGGTTTTGACCTGGCATCTCAGCTTCAGTCACTTTTCCGCTGTCTTAACATAGCTACCCTGTGTCTTTTCTATGAATATTTTTTTGATAACTGTTCTGATGAGTTTTCCTCTTTGGTATCTAGACCATATGAATTTAAGTGCAATACTAGGTCAGCAGCTAGGTTTCAGAATTTTACAGTTGAAATGTCTAAATGTAACTGTAAGTTCTATGCTAACAGTTTCTTCTCTCACACTTCTCACTTGTTGAACACTCTTCCAGCTCCATGCTTTCCAGTCAACTTTGAACTCCAAAAATTCAAATGCACTGATAATCATCATCTATCTTTTTAATTACTGTTTTTTTTTTTTATTGTTCTCTCTCCATAATAATATTATTGTTTTTCTCATATTCTTTCACACTCATCTTTCACTTGCATTTTAGTTGATTTATTGCTCTGCTTGTGGGAAATGATTAAAAAATATGAGATTTTATTATGCAAATTAGTGTTTTGATGAAAATTTGGTAAAATGTTCAGGATATACTTATGAGGTGTAACAGCAAAATTGTTCAGTTGTTAGATTAAGCTTTGAACTGTTGTATCTTAGAAATGATTAATGATATCTTACTGGAATTCTACAATGTTTTTATAAAACTATTGGTTTCTACTTTGAACAGTAAGAATGTATTTAGCTGTAAGTTGAAATGACGATCCCTCTTGCTGTTGTGACAACCTGATCCAGTTTTCCTCTTTTACTCTCTGTTACCTCTTTTGAAACTTATTCACCATTCTCTTGATGGTTCTTGAATGGACTTTAAAGATGGAAGACAGAGTATGAATGTTGGTACCATTACTGAAGGCCTGATTGATCTTTTTCCTCTCACCATTGCTCATTTGGGCTGACACAAAACCTTTTTGACCTGTTCTCTTTCTAGCTGAATAACTCAAAGAGTTTTTCAGTGATTCTTACAACAAATGGTGTCAAGATGGCTGAATATCTTTATCAGAAAGCCTGGAAAAAAAGAAACTCAATTAGTTTAGTGGGTTTTTAGATATTAAACATTTTGTTGGATAGGCAATTATGCTGTTACATGATTTGGACAATTTTGCTGTTATACCCGAGATATTGATATGATCAATATCTTAGTTACAGTTTATAATGATTATCTTTATTAAAAGTATTGATATCTTTTTTTGCTGAGTGTCAGTTTTTATTATGCGAGAAAAATAAGTGTAACAATGTTTTTTAATGGATCGGAAAGATAGAGGCCGAAAATACATATTTAATTAAACAGTATATCCTGTATAACTAAATAGATTATTATTTTATTTTACTATTGGCTTCTTGGTATTCAATAACCTTCATCAGTCTTTCAATTACTGAGTTTGTTATTTGTTCTTCTGTTTTGACTTTAACATTACTTGCAACATTTTTTATTGCTTTCCAGAAATCTTTGTTTTAAATATTGTTTTCCATTCTCATATACACCCCTTTAATGATTTGTCACAAGTTTTCTGTTGGATTAATATCAGGAGGGGATAATGGCCATACTATTAATTTGGTGTCTTTGAAATCAATTTTGGTAAAGTAGGCAATAGTTAGTTTTATAGAGTGTAAAGAAGCATTTTAAAATGCATGAAAATATTCCTTAGCTTAAAGCTTCTTGATTGTGACTTGTACCATTCAAAAAAGTCTTATCCAAGAATTTATAATAATTCTCTTCATTTATCTTGATACTAAAATCAATTATGAAGGAATCTATAGTTTTTCTACCTACAGAATTAATCTAGAACAGTGGTCCACCTTTCAATAGTTGTTTTTTAAGTTGTATTGATTGAATATTTCCATGAAAGACTTCTTACCCAGATATCAAGTCCATCCACTGTAGCTCTATATTCACTAGTAAAAATTACTTGCAATTTTTATATACATCTTCACCCAACTTACATGTTTTCTTTGTGACATTTATGTAAAGGTAATAGTTTGTTTGCTTTCATGTCTTCTTGCCAGTCTTCTGCCTTATTTTCTCTGTTTACATTTGCCACACCAGTTTTTTTTTTCAAATATTCTCTAGTAGGTCAATCCACTTTTTGTTTATTACCCTTTGATTTTTCTCAAATCTCTTTTTGTGATATTGTAAAAGACATTTTTATTGTTCTTATCCTGACAATATTTTCAATTTCTTTTTTATTGTTCTATGATCTTTGTTCAACCTCTTTTTGCAATTTTCAAGTTATGTTTCTATCACTCAATAAGTTTACAATATCTTTTTTCTCTTTTGAAGTTATATCTTTCTTATGACCCATGACAATCTTTATATATGTTAAATTAGAAAATATCAATAACTATACTTGACAATATTTACTGACAATATGATGAACAATCCTCAAGTGACATAGTAAAACACAAAACTAAATAAGTTATTGTAAATATTTCTAATAAAGGAAAGCTGAAATTTCAATTATATAAGTATATCCTAAAAATATTACCAACATCAGTTGTTTGATACTAGTTTTATTGTGAAAACATTGGATTGTATAATAAAATCTGATAGAGTGTACCTATAAGACAAACAATATGTTCAATTTGGCAAAATATCTCTGCGTGAATCTAGAAATAAAAATAAAAGAGAAAACTTGCCAGAAAAGAGAGAAAAATCAGAAAAAGATTGAATGAAAATCGTTGTTTGCCCTGTGAGATGAGACATTGCCATCACAATTTAATTTACATTAAAAACAAAAACAAATAAAAATGATTGACTCAAACGCGAAATCCCCAGTGCCATATTGCCTCTTTTCCAACAAACATTATCATGAAATGCAATTTTTCTATTCCCTGCTTTCAAATAAAATTCATTCAAGATGTTAGGGAAATGAAAATGCAGAATACTAAATTAGACATTGCACTGATTGATCAGGGGCATTATTCTTCAGGGTGGAAAGGCAAATAACTGACATTTTTGAAACCTAGACTCTACTGTTCCCCTCCCCTTTCTTTAATCATGGCTCACCTGATCTGTATTAGAATCCATCATGTCCTCAGCTTTTATATAAC
>OZ038479.1:83368454-83388454 GCA_964036315.1 Acanthosepion esculentum | reverse complement strand
TCTTTTTCTTCTCACCATTGCTCATTTAGGAAGACAGTGGGGCTGACAGAAAAACCTTTTTAACCTGTTCTCTTTCTAGCTGAAGAGATCAAAGGGTTTTTCAGTGATTCTCATGACAAATGGTGTCAAGATGGCTAAAAATCTTATCTGAAAACCTGAAAAAAAAAGAAACTCCATTAGTTTAGTAGTTTTTTAGATATTAAACATTTTGTGGGAGGGACACTTATCCCAAAAGAACTTTTGCTTTCTGGTCATGAAACCCAGGTTTGAATCTTACTTGATTATATTGGCCTGGGGATGCAATTATAGCTTTGGAAAGTACCTGGAAACCACACCATGGGTTAACCCAAGCTTTGTGAATGAAATGAGAATGGAAAACTGCCAATGGTTGTGCTAGCACAAAATTACAAGATATCATGAATGAGGGTTTGAGTATACTGCCCTTGTCCAAAAAGTTGATCATTCCAGATTATGTGCTCTCTCCTAGAAATGGAAACTAAGGTCTGATTAGAATAGTTACAGTATAATTCACAGTAGACTCTATGGTTTGAGTGGATATCTGCAATGGGAAACTAGCTGCTCTGGCAAATGGGTATGCTCAGAAACAAGTAGCCGGCCATTTTATATATATATATATATATATATATATATATATATATATATATATATATACACACACACACACACACACACATTGGGTGTATCTGGAGAGCAAGTTTTCATTTCTATGAGTTTAGTTAAAGACCAATGAAAATTCTTTGTTAAGGCTTTTTCAATATATATTTTTCTACATTTAAACCATTTTCCTTGTTTCTGATACATATTTAAATATAAATCATCCAGTGTATAAGTAATTCTCATAAGAGCTTTGTTTTTTTGTGCTGTTGGTTTCATTTCCAAGTATCATGTTGTCATGTCTTCATGTGACAGTTTGTATTATCATGTCTTACATATATATATATATATATATTAAAGACATTTTTGATATGTTTAACGTTCTTTTTATAGATACAAGTATTTTAAGTAAATGCTCTGTTTATAATAAACAGTATTAAATAACATTTACTGGCCTGAATGTCTGAGAAATTTTCATAGAAAATTTTCATTCTCCGACAGAAAAATTACCATTCTATGAAAATTTCTCGGACATTTAGGCCGGTAAATGTTATTTAATACTGTTTATTATGAACAGAGCATTTACTTAAAATACTTGTATCTATAAAAAGAACGTTAAACATATCAAAAATGTCTTTAATATATTGTCGGACTATGTCCAATTCAAAAATGTATATATATATATATATATATATATATATATTCAAATTTATAATATATACGTTATAAAATCACTAGAAAAGTTGCAATTTTGTTTCAACACTGCTAATGTCTTATATATATATTTATAATTCTCAAAATGTGTGTGTGTGTGTGTGATCAGATGTTGTTTATGCATTTCCACAGTTTTCATCCAATTTCGGTGATTTTTTTTTGTTTGTTTGATAGATAATTCTTCAGTGCTGGTTTTGAGTTCCAATTGGCTGGAAAAAATTACAACCTTGAAGGTGAAAAAATCGAAAAAAAATGATTTTTTACACCTTGTGCAAAAATGAAAGACAAAATTTAATGTCTGTATAAAACAGAGGACAATCAATTTAGAGAGTTGAAATATAATGCAAAAGATTGTTAAAATTATAAAAAAAAAAAAATTATAAATAAAAATTATCGTATATTATATTATTAAGATGTCCATGGAAGAGGTTCCTTCCTTGCAAGATTGAGAACACAAAAACGGCCCTTTTCAGGGCCACCCCTCCATTCAAATTGTTAACCCCCCACCCCGAGGGACGTGCACTCAATTATTGTTACTAATATTGATTTTTGGGTGGGCTGACTTTAAACTTATACTGGTCCAGTTGAACGACAAAAATTACCAGTAATGAAACACTTGGTTTAAGACTGGTTATACTGCTAGTATCATATGTATTTCTAAAGAATTACTAGATTTCATTTTTTAACCCGACATATTTTTATTACTTAAATCATTACTTTTTAGTAGATACATGTATGTGAGTAGATGCTCTGTGTTTTAAACAGAACTGAACGGCAACAATTGTTCACTGAAAATTTTTGTTTATCATTTAATTTTATAATTTAAAAATATGTGTATATTATACAATGAAAATATCTATTAAAATATTTGTTGCATAATTTAGATAAAAATCATGCAAAACAGTAATTTTATCCCAATAAAACATTTGTGCCAAGTTTTATACCTTCTGATGGTTTGTTTACTATACTTTTCTTCGTATGTCATTGGGCAAATTTAACCTTTTTCTTTTTATATAAAAGACAATGGAGATCAAATGCATTCAGTATTACCCTGAATTATTAATGGCAAAATATGATCACCGGTCACTTTTATTGGTTGGCATTATTCTACTTTGGATTTGATTTGAGAAATATTTTAGAATAGAAAACATGCTGTGTATTCATATAATTTTTTATGTTTAGCCCTTTTCACATAGCACACAGATACTACACTTTGATCCTAGCTAGTATGCACTGATATTCTTATTCAAAACAGAAGTGTCAATTCATGTGTAACCATTTTCATTAATTTTTACAAATATGATTCTAAGAAAGAAACAGACAAAGTTAGTAATTCTACTGAACACTGCAGTGCAAAATCCTAATTTTTTTATGCATTTACACATGAATACTTCAGATCCATTTTTTTCCTGAAGTAGATTGATGAAGCATGTTTGCTTAGATATTTTCATTGTAATTTAATTAAGGAAAAACTCAAGTTTATTTTTTAAGCTTAAAGTATTTAAACAAAGAATTAATTTTTATTATATTTTACTAAAATTCTTCTGTAAACTGTCATACAAAATTTGGTTAAACTTAGCAAAGTGGTTTCTGACTCAGTAACAGAGACAGAGAATTTTCTATGAATGCATCTAAGAGTGCACTTATGGTTGTACAAGGAATGGGAAGCTGGTCAGGCAAGCTCCTTCAATGGGTTTGATATCATATGTTGATTTGTTCGAACCTCATCTTTCTTGGCTTTATCACAACTTTTTGGCTGCTATATTCTCTGGCTTTACTCAGATGTCTCTTACATTTGGTAGCTTTCCAGGAATCGTGAATGGACCCCTTTATTTGATCCATTGAGGTATGTTGTTATCATTGCTATACCTGTCAAATCCAGTAATAAATACCAGAAAGACGAGGAAAGTATCCCAAAAGAATCAATGTATAATAAAAACACCATGTACTTTAGGAATGTAGTCTTCTTCAGAGGTGGTCTCATATGATACTTGTATCTCACCCCAGAGAAGTTGTTAGTAGACCATTACTACTGTATTGAATTTGATTCTCACTGCATTCCACACCTTATGGTTTGGTTTGGTTTAATTTGTTTTAAGGTACATCAACCTCAGTGGGTTATTTAATGCTAACAAATTTTTATTGTTGGTAATATTTTTTTTTTAAATGTATAGCTGGTAATATTTTTTTTTTTTTAAATGTATTGCTGGTAATATTTTTTTTTAAATGTATAGCTAGTAATATTTTTTTTTAAAATGTATAGCTGGTAATATTTTTTTTCAAAAATGTATTGTTGGTAATATTTTTAAAAAAAATGTATTGCTAATAATAATTTTTTCTTCAAAAATTTATTGCTAGTAATTTCTAGCATTAAAACCTATCTTTTACACTTTCATAGTGTTTTGACCCCACTTTGGGGGTTGACTATTTGCCCATAGTTGGGACCCTGACAGGTGCTACCACCCCAGGTCAGAGTGGACCTGGGTACACTAGCAATTAAGAGGTTGTTCAATGCTCCTCAAACCCTCCTGATCTGAGGCCTTGCTGTTGGACATAGTTTATCGTCTTACCCAGGAGGCGGACGTAGTTTATCGTCATACCCAGGACGGCACACATTATGGCTTTGGGCCAGACAAAATTGGCCTAACTAAATTATTAGAGAGAATCACTACAAGAGGTTAACCACCTAATCTTGCAAGCTATTTTTACTGTAGTGAGTTGCATCTTTTCTCAGTGCTCAATACTAGTGGCCTTGTGTAAGAATAAATTAGGCTGTGTAAATATCAATAAAGATATTTCATGAATTGATTAGCAAGTTATTTATTCAGATCATTACTAATGTAGTAATTCATTCCTTGCTAGCTGTCCTATTCCCAGTGATCTGTTGGAGTCCCTAAACAAGGTTTAAATTTTCCCTGTTGGTAGCGCTTAGAATGTGTGGTTCTCTGCAATGGAGTAGGACCATTAGCAGCATCCTAAATTTCCAGGAACTGGTTCTATAAAGACAGGTAATCTTCAGGAATCTATTCTGATTATTTTCTTTTCGTTCTGAGAATGGAAACAAATCACTTTATAGTATCAAAAAGAATTAAACCATTTTGGTAATTTAATAGAAAACATTTATTTATTAAGATATTTCCAGATTGAAATTTTGTTAGCATCATATTTCTGTTCAGAAGTATCCTTTTTAACTCTAGTGTCATCAGATGTATTATGGTTTCTTAGCCACATTTGAACTGAATCACTGCAGTCCCAAAGATCCAATGAAAGACCTGAATGAATTTATGATTAGAAGATTTGCCACATTTTTAACTTCAAAACATTATTAGAGTTTCACTAGATGCATGATTGGAGCATAACTAATATTTTACCTAGACCATTGGCTATTAATATATAAGATTATTTTTGGATAATCCAATAACCAGTTTGCTAAGTTTTATAATTTTAAGAATCAGTTCATGCGAACTGGTTGGATGCCACCGCTGGGTAGGATCCTTTTCACTTAAGGGCCTACCTTCTAATTGAATATTTACAGATTCTAGATTAAACTTTACTTACGTCTACCTTTTACTCATGTAAATTGGACCAATATATACATTTTTTGACTGAAGTGTAAACTGGACAACCTTTTTTACTCTAATGTCAACTGAACTTATGCCCACCTTTTGACTTGAGTGTTAATTAGACCTATACCTACCTTTTTGATTCTAAGGTAAACTGGACCTATGTCTAAATTTTTAATCGGTATCACGCCAAGCAAGGCAGTACAACCACTAGTACACAAGGGTTACAGGGTGTGAGGGAATTAGGAACAGAAACATTAGTAATGAGGAGAAAGAGAAAAGAGCAATCAGGAGGATAGTAGATAGCAATTGACATTGCATTTAAATTTTTGCAGATTGAAGTTGGTTGGAAAACAAGGAAGTTCCACAAGCAAGAATTGTGAGATAAGAAACTGTTAGCATAGAAGTTATGGCTACATCTAGATAGCTCAACTGTAAATTGATGAGATCTTGCCTCCAGTCTAGTATTGCACTTAAATTCATACAGTCAAGGTATCATAGCAAAGAGTTCATCCAAACAATTACCATGAAAGTATTTATAAAAATGTTACAAAGAGGCAACCTTATGGCGGTGGGCAAGTGACTGAAGCTGAGGCACCAGATCAGGACTACCATAGTTTCTCAAAAATAAATCGCATTTTTTTTACTGTAAATTGCAGGTGATAGTAGGGGTTCATATTATAAATAGGTTTAAACAAAAATATTTTTTTCATTATTGATTTATAATAATAAATACGTACTTGTTGTTCTAAAATAAGAAAGATATTATCCCAATTTTTATTTTAAATCCAACAATAATAATTGTTACATTTTTTGTCAATAAATTTATGTTTACTTTATCAGTAACCACATTTTTTATTTGGCAAAAAAATAAAAAAATCTATAAAAAGGCCAGTTTTGAAGAAAAGAAGATATCAAGTTAACAATTTATTGAAATTTTAATTTTCATCATCACCACTTTCTATTGAACAAATTATTATTTGTCTATATTTCTGAGATGAGGTATTATGTACAGTATTTACATTAGTCGGACTATTGTCCTCATCTTTGTCGCCATATTTGTCACAACGTTTCGGCCGTTGTACGCTCCGGCCTTCTTCAGGTGGTTGGAATTTCGAACTGAACACTCAAGGACACATGGCACAGTGGATAAAGGCATTGGTTAGATCCAGTGACAGACCCAAAGAGTGTGAGTTCAATACCCGGTTAAGGCAGTGGAGAACTTTCAGAGGGTAAATTAGCAGGAGATAACTGATAACTGACATCCATCAAACATGGCTCATGGAACTAGAACAGTCTACCCCAGTGATCGTAATAAAGGGTTCAGTTCAAAATTCCAACCACCTGAAGAAGGCCGGAGCGTACAACGGCCGAAACGTTGTGACAAATATGGCGACAAAGATGAGGACAATAGTCCAACTAATGTAAATACTGTAAATTATTATTTGCAATATTATCTTCATCCTGTTCAAAATTATCTTAGGCCTCTTCCCCACATGGTAATTTTCAACATTATTTATGCCGCTTAGTTTCAATTTTATTCCTAATGTCAAGGTTGACAAAATGTCTTCGTAATTATTTTTTTTTTTTTTTGACAAAATTTATAGATGCGTATTATACATAAGGATAGATATATTTTATTAATTTTTGGATCATTTTGGGGGGTGCGTTTGATTTCTGAGAAATTATGGTAATAATATTGGTGATTCTTCTTTGGATCTTATCAAGGAGCGCCAGGTAAATAGCAGAGGAACCAGACCATATATGGCAGCAATATTCTGAATGAATGGTAGACTTATAGATATGCATGATAGATTCTGGAGAGAAAAATTGTTTTTTACAATTCATTGTGATTGTTGTCTTATTAGACTTACATTTGTAGCAAACCGTGTGGGTTTACATGTTGTTAAATTAGGAACACATGCGTTTATTCCTGCTAGAAGGTCCACTAGAAGAACATGGCAGACTCAGAAATTGAATCCACCACAAAGAAGTGCAAAGAAAACCAACAAGACCAATATATATATATATATATATATATATATATATAAGTATATGTATTAAACAACAAAATTTACAATGGAAATAGACATTAACATTTGTGTTTGTGTGTGAACGTAAAGAGTTTGTATTTTGGTGAATGTTCGTATGTACGTGTATGTGTGTATAATGTTCATGGCGTCTCCCACAAATGGAAGACGCAATCTTCTGTGAGAGCTTACAGTGTAGATGTGTCCGCTGAAAATGAAGAAAATGAAAAAGAGAATGAGGCGAGAAATCGCCCAGTAGTTATAGTGTAGGGAGAGCGACCCCTAGTGAACAATTAGGAAATTAAGGAGGAGATAACTCCGACACATTCAACATTAAACCAACAGATGTTTATGTCCTTAAATTAAAAAAACCTAACCAGCTTTAATTAACGTTTCATATAAAATTTAATTTTTTAATGACTTTTAAACGAATATGTAAGCTTTTTGAACACGAAAAGAAAAGTTACCTTGAATTGTTCTGATGTAAAGTAGACAATATTTGTGTAGATTTAGTTAAAAACCAAACGTGAATTTACGCACACAGTAAATAACTATTCAACCCGCTCAAATAGTTTTAAAAAAAAACTTTTTTTTTTAAATATTGGTGCATTTCTTATTGCTAGATCTGCCTGAGTGGAAATGTAATTACACGATTACTTTTCAAAATTACTATTAAAAAAAACATTATAAACAAAAATTGAAAGTCTTTAGTTTAACTAACAACATATGCAAATTAATTATGTGTTTAAAACGTATTACAATCTTTTTACAATAATATTTGCAAGAAATTCAGTGGACTACTTTACGTTGCTAAACTATTTCTCTAAACATTAAAAATGTCGACAATTTACGTGCACGTGGAATAACAAAATGTGGCACATTTCCCTCATCGTAACAACGTCGCCATCACACCAAAAGTGAAAAGAATACTCAGTTGACCTCAGAGACAAGATTGTGCAAAGAATATTTGCCAGGAAAAGGTTAGAAAGTACTCGCGAAACAATTTAATATTAATGTAACTATAATAATTGGCTCAATAATTCGCAAGTGGAAGTAACATAAAAAAAACATAGAAGGCGCCTTGCAAAATCTTATTCTGCCTCGAGGAACTTCAGAAACTATGGGAAAACAGTCTTCCATTGTTCTGAAAGAGGAAGATTTTGAAATTGCCACTCGCCAGAGAAATAGCAACGTATTCCAACGGCATAAATTGAAGTCCACGCATGAAACAAGATTCCACTGTTCCGTTCACCTTCCCTTAATTGTATCATATTCAATTTCTTTGGCAAAATAAATCATTCTCTATTCTAAATTTAATACATAAACAGCTTTTAAACTATTTTATTTATTTATTTATTTTTTAAAAAATTAAAATAATTTCATAATGTGAATCTTCCGCATCACTGACGTGCACATCATATAATAATATAATAACCATATTCCTCTTTTGGAGGATATGTATTTTTTAAAATAAAATGTACTGTATATACTCGCGGATAGATCGCACTATTTTTACCAAAAATTTCACAAAATATTAGGGGTGCGACCTATCCAAAAACCAAAACAGCACTACCTTATCATGATTTCGGAGAAATCGGAAATGATACCATAAAACACTAAATTAAAAGCTGTGGATTCAGTTTTGAACGAATTTTAAAACTGTAACAGAACTTGATATATAAATAGATAAACACTTTTTTCTAAATGTATTGTAACATTTTCTTTCATAGTTTTTTTTTTTTTTTTTTTGTCGAGTTGACTCGATATAAAAATAATATGCGGTAAATAAAAAAAATATCCGTACAACAGTTACTTCCTTTTGTTTGCATGATGATTGACGAAAAAAAAATGTATTTTAACTGCAAAAGTGTGTTAATAATTCTAAGTTTTGAAATAAAGGTAGATATCTGATAATTCTTACGTTTAAAAAGGGCTGTGTAACTCCCCAGATTATGGTACGTACGTTGTACGACCTATCTTCAAGTCAACAGTAAATCATCAATTATTAATTAAGCCATAAAGTAGGGGTGCGACCTACCCGCGAGTATACGGTACACATAATTTTTCTTGTACACTAATTACATTTAATTTTTCTTATTAGTTTTTTATTATTATTCTCAAATGATAAAATATTACGTTCTCATTCTTTAGTAATATAATAACCATTGCACATTTTTAGTGTTTTTCATAGGAGTTCATTTCAAGCCAAGACGATGATCGCTTTGCTACAACAAACAACGCGTTTTTAAGCACACAGTTCTTTTTGGGTGGGGCAAACCGCAAAAATGACCCAACTGCATAACATTAACAAACATTTGGATTGTTTAGTTAAATTGATAACTAGTATTTTAGTATTAACATATATTTTAGCCTATCTTGAGTTCGAAAGTGATTTGATTAAGAAGAATTTCAATAATTGTGGTTCTATTTAAGTTGCAATTAAATACAGTGTAGCCTGGATATAAGAGAGATGTTCTCTGGTCCCAAATTAGAGCCTGTGTTAATGTATATATAATAGACCAAACCGGGATATAAGAGAAACTCGGATATAAGAGACTTCTTCTCCGTTCCCGACAACTCTCTTATATCCGGGTTACACTGTAATAATAACAATGTTCTCTCCTTTTTTCTTTCAATTATTTTTTTTTAATGTCCTGTTACCCAAACAACAAACTGAAATGTTTCCTTCGGGTACACTTACTTTAAAAATATGACAGCATTAACATTTCTGAACAGTAAAAAAAAAGAAAAAGAAACCATTACCATCTGTATTCTATTGTAACTTTGTACCCACCCCCTCTAATGGCATGACACGACCCTTGCTTTGTAATCATGTGATTAGGAGAAAAAAAGCAATTAGTATCCCTGTAGTAACTTTATCTTATTTCCCATTGTAAAGATGAAACCTATATTGTGGTGTAATTTTTAGTAAATGCAAAACACAAACAAAAGTAAATAATATGATAAACTATTTTTTGTGGTGTGTGTTGAATACTTATTTTCCTCATTGTACAAAGACAATAAATTTTGTTATTAGATAGAATTTCTCAGCCATAAAAATCAATATCAACATACTTTTATTGTTCTTTTAAGGCCACTTAAAAGAAACCAGAAAGGTAAGATGTGCATGACTCTTTCTTTATTGTGTTAAGAGAATTTCTTCAACTTGAGAAATACATTTACTTTTTCTTTTATGTTATTTTTTAACATTTTCTTATGACAGAAAAAAAGTAAAATACTCTTTTTAAATAACTGTCATTATAAGAAATTACTTTGTGGTCTGTCAAATCATCATCCAACTTTATTATGCCAGTGAATGTGTTTTTATAATAATGTATTTAAGCAATAAATGTTTATAAAATTTTCAGGATATATTCACAACATATCATGGGCTTTTCAAATATCTGCAGAATATCTAACCTAATAAAAAATATTGTTAATTACTTGGTTTGTGAGTGTTAGATTTTTAAAAAGTGAAGATCAGCATAAGTAAATCAAAAGATACAGGGCATAGAAACATTTGATTAACACAATATTTCATATACCAAAACAAGTTATTTTACTTCTTAATATGGGCTTATTGGCATACTATAATCTTCATCAGTCATTCATTTATTGTTTAGTAATTTTCCTAGTGTTTTCCACTTCAAACTTACTTAAAGTAATTGTAATTTCTTCCCAGATATCTTTGTTTAAATACTGTTTCCCATTCTCTTTTAATGATTGGGCCACAGTTTTTCTATTGGATTGATATGAGATTGAAATGCAAACACTAGAATCAAGCAGATGCAAAAGTTTAAATATCTGGAAAGCGTTTTGCCAGTGGACGATAAGTACGACATTGAGATCCGTAGATGTATTGGGTTGGCCAAAGATGCATTCCAAAAGCTGGGCAGAATATTGCGAGACAGGAGGATTTCTTTGGTAACAAAGAAAAGAATACTGAGCTGTTATGTGGCATCTGTCTTTCTTTATGGCAGTGAATGGGGGACAATTTCCTCAAGGATGAAGGAAGAGACCTGAGGCAACAGAGATGTGGTTCTACAGAAGGATGCTAAGGATCTCATGGACCAAGTGTGTGTGCAACGATGTGGTCTTAAGAGAGGATGCAAACAAGGAGGAGACATACCTAACATCAGGAAGAAGCAGCTGAAATTTCTGGGACACATGATGAGGAAGGAGGGCCTGGAGAAGCTGATACTCACAGGTTGAATAGAGGGAAAGAGACTCAAGGAAAAACAATGCATGACATACCTAGCAGGCTTAAGCAAATGGTTGACAGAACGTGGTCTGGGGGAGGTAGCAGAGAGAAGGAACTTGTTGAGAGCTGCAAGGGATAGAGTGAGGTGCAGATACATAATCGCCTACGTCCTAAAAGGACATGGCACATAAAAAGAAAAGAATCCGGAGAAGCTGAAGGCCATTCAATTCAGAGTTTTAGAAACCATTTTGGGCAATTGTCAGCTTTGCAGAAAAATATTATTCAAGAACTTAGAATACTTTTATAGATTTATTTTGATACCATCATTGATTTTGAAGAGACCTATAATGTTACTGTCTACAATATTAGTCCAAATCAGTACTCCATGCCTGCTATTGTCTTCAAAATAGTATTCACTACTTCCATGAATGACTTGGTTCACTACTTCCATGAATGACTTCAGTTCTAACCCAGCAATCTGGTCAATCCAATGTAGCTCTATACTGACCACAAAAAATTAGTTGAAAAATAAGTTTACATATGTTTTTTGTGCAGCTTACATATTTCTCTTTGCGATGTTTAATTAAAAAAATGTATTTCTTTTGTTTTCATAGCTGTTTAGCTAATTTCTTAATATTCTGTACCTTTTTCTTTTTGTTTTTTTTTTTTAAATTTGCAAAACTACATACTTCAAGTACTTTCTTGCAAGCAAGTTTACTTACTTCTTTTTCTGTGAGTCATCTCACTTCACGATGCGGACAACCCTAATTCTCCAGAACTTCCTGCCCTTTGTAGCTCTTACCTATGTTTTTCTTTTTGCCGTCTCCCCTAATCACTGGGAGTAAGGCCACATCATGTTCAAACACCAATTCCTGTATGATCACTGAACTTAAGCAACATCAAGCCTGGTCAGTACCTATATGAGTGACTACTTGGGAATACTAGGTGCTGTTAGCTTGTATGTGTGGGTAATGTCATCATTAATGGTTAATCAGAGAACCAAATTCCAATTCCTGTTGAGCTTGTTATATTCAATTACATGCAAATACTCTTCTCCCCTCCAACTATGGGTTAAATAGTAAGACTTGAATCACTAAACCATTATTATCTTTAAAAAAATTCTTACAATCTAAAAAATTATTTTATGGCTTAAATAACTTACAAAAAGTTGATAAGCTGTAGAAAATTATTGAATCCATCTTAATTTCTGTTTTGCTGATTGTTTACACAAGCTTGTTAGGTAGGATATTTGCTGCTTTCCTCTGTCCTTCTTGCCTTCAAGGTCCGATGAGTATTTAATTGTATATTTATCATATATATATATATCCTGAAAGTTTTACCAACATCAATTGATTAATACCAGTCTTAGTGTGAAAGCATTAACTTGCATGGCAAAATCCGGCCTCATGTAATATCAACAGGGCCAGATTATGACCTTTTGGGGCCCCTAAGCTAATGAAATTATGAGGCTCCTCTCAGACAGAGCCACCCTCTTACTTGCACACACCTGTCTTGAATATTGTTTTTACTCATAATATATTTTAGTGACATTTACATAGCTTGAAGTAAACTCTTTAAATAAACTAGAATACATATCTTTTGTTTGTCAATAAAAATATTCTTTAAGACATAACAATATTTTGAAAATCAAATTAACACCTATTTCAACATATGAGCATAGTAAAAAAAGAACAGATTTTTTATAACCAGCATTGTAACAATAAATCAATCAAAATAAATATGAGTTTGTCATATTGATATTATTTCAGTTTATGAAACTATTTAACAGTTACAACTTCTAGAAAATTAAGATCATTGCTTTATAAGGGCTTGAGGGACCCTATACTAGCCAAAAGGATAATCCAGCCCTGAATATCAAGAATATATTTATAATTTTTAAATAAGGAGTTTTCCTTGTTATTTTATTACTGTTTCTTTCTGCCATGTTTCTGTTGATTTTTATCACAACATTGGGTTAATAAACTCTTCAACGAATGAAGCATGAAAACTGGATGTAACTAACTTACATTCCACACCTTGGAAACCTGTCTTTCAAGGACGTTACTGCGTCCATGGGTACGACAGTAAACTACATCTGGGTCCATGGATATGACGATAAACTACATCCACATCCATGGGTATGATGATAAACTACATCCGCATCCATGGGTATGATGATAAACTACATCCACATCCATGGGTATGATGATAAACTACATCCGCATCCATGGGTATGATGATAAACTACATCCACATCCATGGGTATGATGATAAACTACATCCGCATCCATGGGTATGATGATAAACTACATCCACATCCATGGGTATGATGATAAACTACATCCGCATCCATGGGTATGATGATAAACTACATCCGCATCCATGGGTATGATGATAAACTACATCCGCATCCATGGGTATGATGATAAACTACATCCGCATCCATGGGTATGATGATAAACTACATCCGCATCCATGGGTATGATGATAAACTACATCCGCATCCATGGGTATGATGATAAACTACATCCACATCCATGGGTATGATGATAAACTACATCCACATCCATGGGTATGATGATAAACTACATCCGCATCCATGGGTATGATGATAAACTACATCCACATCCATGGGTATGATGATAAACTACATCCGCATCCATGGGTATGATGATAAACTACATCCACATCCATGGGTATGATGATAAACTACATCCGCATCCATGGGTATGATGATAAACTACATCCGCATCCATGGGTATGATGATAAACTACATCCACATCCATGGGTATGATGATAAACTACATCCGCATCCACGGTAAACTACATCCGTGTCCTGGGTATGGCGATAAACTACATCCACATACAGGGTATGGCAAAAAACTGCGTCCAACAGAGAGACCGTTTTTGAAAAAATAAGGTTGCCGGCTATACATTTTTTGAAAAATAGTATTACCAGCTATACGTTTTCGAAGGAATAATGTTGCCAACTGTGCTTTTTTGAAAAATGATATTACCAGCTATACATTTTTGAAAAAAATAATATTACCAGCTATACATTTTTGAAAAATATTACCAGCTATACGTTTTTGAAAAATAATATTGCCAGCTATACGTTTAAAAAAAGAAAAATATTACCGGCTATACATTTTTTAACAAAACCTTATTCAATGGAATTATAACTGGGGTCAAAACACTGTGAAAGTGTAAAAATGGGTTTTAATACCAGAAATTCTTTGTAAAAATTATTACCATCAATATATTTTTGAAAACCAAATGTTGCCAGCAATGCATTTTTGAAAAACAAATATTACCAGCAATATATTTTTGGAAAAAAAAAAAGAAAAATATATATTACCAGCGATACATATTTGAAAGAGAATTATTACCAGAAATGGAATTTTTGAAGGAAAAATATTACCAGAAATAGATTAAAAAAAAATATTACCAACAATAAAAATTTTGTCGGCATTAAATGACCCATCGAGGTTGATATGCCGTAAAACCAAAACAAACAAACAAACAAACAAGGACGTTACCATAACCATTTTGGTCAAGGAAGCATTAATGACTATGTAGAACACAAAGCAGCAGTCATTCTACCACTTCTTCTCATTGTCCTGCTGCCTAGTAACACTTTTTAAAGTATATTTATTCAACCACTGGAGCTGTTTTAATCTAAACACTTTGGCCATCCCCCAAAACACATCTCTTTCAATTTATCAATTGAAGTGATTATTGACCCAGTGTTGTGATAATAAGTTAATCTAATAATAATATAATAATAATAAAAAAAATATCAAAAATGGTTTATATTTATTTGAACCCTAACAACCTAACAGTTTCCTTTTGAGCTTTTTGTAATTTTTAATATATACTTGTCAAAATTGAAGCATTGAACAAATCTACAGACCTTGTGGTTTTATTTCATATATCAGATGAGTGATATTCAAAATCTTCATTTCAACAGAGAATTTAAACTCTTTGATTTCAGATAATAAAAGGCACTTTTCTCTTTTACAGTCAGTATTTTTATTTCCAATGTATCACATTATAAAATGCCTCTTCCCTGTTATTCTATGAATTATTTAAAATAATTTCCAACTACTATGTTGTTTTAATCTTTATATGTTGTACATTTCTTTCTGAATTTTACAGCAGAAGGATGAAGTTATCCCTGAAATTCTTCTTTTTTTTTTTAAGGCAATCAATATGTTGCTTGAGCTAGATGAGTGAATAAATCATTTACCCGCTAAACTCATTTCACATTTTATTGAGGTATATCAAAGATCCCCAGTCTACATTTCATGTTAAGCTCATAATTTGAGCTTAGAAATATTTTTTTATTATTTTTTTAAATTTCTTTGACCGTAGTGAATGTGACTCTGATTTCTAGTAAAAATTTTAAAAAAGAAAAGAAAAAAGCATGGTTTATTGCCCTACCTAACAAAAAAAAACAAAAAATAAATAGAAAATCTATTGTGGCTTTATGTATTCTTAACAAGCAAGGTATACATTGTCTGCCCTTTAAAAATATCTGTATTAAGCTTAATGTATTATTTAATTCAACTGTACAATAAAAGTACTTTTGGAAAACATGGTGATTTTGTACCTATTGTGATGAAGACTTGTAAGCAAACATTCAACTTTTGAAAATCTGTATTTTTTATATAAAAAATTCAATTTGTAGTAATCTTTGTCCACCATAAAATATAACAGTTCCAGACAAATGGAGTCAATTTCGGAAAAAGACTAACTACCCTGGCAGTGGCCCGCTGGTGAGCCATTGATGGCAGCACCAGCGTTACTCTGGCGGCAGCCACTGGCAGTCTGCTTGTGTTAACATTGCTGAGATAAACATGCTGGCAGTCCAACAGCAGGCCACCAGTGGTAAACGAAGTGGCATGCAACCCAGTGTAAAGTCAGGTAATATACATAATGTCCAGCAATCAGTAGCAACTGTTGCTGATTCAGTGTAATTGAGATTTTTAGAGCAAATTTATTGCTCATTCTGCACAGAAGCCAAGAAGAATTTGATTGAACTATGTTTAAAATGGTTAACATTTTATGTTACTACTTCTGAATCATGTCAGTTTAAGTAAATTATTAATTTATGTCTAAAATCATAAGTGTTATTTGCTTACCTCAGCATATTTTTAAATGTACCACTCATATATTGTCAGTGATAGAAGTGGATTTTAGGAATTCGAGAGTAAGCTCAGGTCCATGAAGTGTGAAAGGAAGCCGGGTAGGATAGCCATTATAATCCATATCTGTTAATCTTCCATTATTAACTTATACTGATATTTCTTTCTTCTTGTTTTTGCGCTGTCTTTCATTTTATACTCCCTTTATTGTTCTTTCCTTTTGTCATTCAATGACGCAGCACAACACATCACCCTTGGCAGCACAAGTATCAAAATAATTGTCCTCTTCAAATAAAATTAATATCTTTTCATGACAGATGGGTGGAACTCTGCAAAGAAAAATGCTCACATACAAGAACAAAGATCGTTGTCAATGTGTGTTTTGATGAGAAATGAATTAGGGTTGTTTTATTTTGAGTGCTACACCTTGAAGTGCCTATCTTGTGAACATATCATGCTAAATATAAAAGAGCAGAGATTCAAAGCTCGAATACATTGAGGTCATTTGAGGTCATTTCATGATAACAACTAAGGAAATTCATTTTAATATTGTACGTTTAACAAACCCAACATTTTAAATAGGCTGATGAAGCATTTGGAAGCAAAATGCATTATCGGATATTATTTTTCGAAACATTCTTTCATGAACGTTTCTTCCTAATGTTAAAAACTTATTGTCGGGATTACATACCCAAATTTATTACATACTGTCAACATGGAGAATGCATGTATAATAACAATTTCTTTCATTTATTTTCTACTCATTCTGAAGGGTTTTCCATCTCAAAACTTGGAATCTTAAGGCAGAGAATATAAAATATTAACCAATATTTTTTAAGTCACCCATTTTCTTTCACTGTCTCGAGCAATGCCAGCTTGTGAAAAATAATATAATATTTAATTATCTTAAACACATACAGATGCATACACACACAACACATCTTTTCGTTATCCATATGATGAAGCCATTAGAGGCAAAATGCATTATCGGATATTACTTTTCAAACATATATTCATGAACGTCTTTCCAAATGTCAAAAACTTATAATTCATACAAATAAAAAACCTACATGAAATAAAAGAAAAAGCTTAAAGAAACCTTTTAGACAAACTCCATTCTACACTTATGAGCTCTATGTTAATGAATAATCCCATTTCTTAACTTTTTTATAAATGCCAATAGAATTGGAATGTCTAACAAAGTACTTCTTTTAAGTTTTATATTGTATTTTTCTTGTATGTAAACAAGAGATTTCTTTTTTGGACTTTCTGAATGTAGAAATTGCCCAAATGATTGTTTGATCCAGGCAATCTTAGCTAATCTGTTAGTCATTTTCAAGGATTATGCTATTGTAAATGGTGTGGAAACTGTTAAAAAGTAAACATGTTCTTAATTCCTGAATACAAGCAGTACATTATGGCCATATTCATAGCTGTTGATGTTAAAGGTTTGTTTTTTATTATAATGAGTTCAATTAATTTTATGCATTTTTTAAAGTTACCAGATGCATATTACATTTGTGTTCTCAACAAGTATGTTACATATCAAAGCTGGTATATTTACTACTCACTTAGATCAAAAAAGAAATCTCTTGTTCGTATAGACGGAAAACGCTATAAAAAACTTTTCAGAAATATCTTGTGAGTCACTTTTAATGAAATATACTGTAGACTCATTCTTAAATGTAATTAAGGAAGGGTTCTGCAATAACAAAAGAAAAAAATTAAAAACAAATAACAAAAATAAATTATTTACCAATTTATTTTGTTCAAAGGAAACCCCGCCTGTAGACGATTCACAATAAATCCTTAAGAGACAAAGTGTTTGAAAATCTAATTTTTTTTCACCTCATGATGGGTTTTGAGATTTCTAATCAAATTACTTGAATTTCTTTCCAGAGTAAAGTACACTATTAATAAATTAGTAAAGTACACTATTAATAAATTAGTAAAGTACACTATTAATCTCTTTTGTCCAATAGGTAATGGAAAAACATTATTTTCCTTGCAGATCGAACTCATAATGAGTTACATATTTCTTGGTTAGTTTTTATGCTTGATTCAATAATCTTCTAAATCAATAGCATTATATAACTGGACACTTTCCAGGTAACACAAGACAGAGGCTACTGGATCATATGATGCCAGTAACATGAGAGAACACATAGCTTGACTGCACTCTTTTCTGTGAGACATCGTGGGATGCCACTGTCAAGATCCTTTGTCAATATATATGACGATGAAAGAGATCATAAGGAGAAGTGGATTAATAACTTTCTCAAGAGAATTAGTGAAAGAACCATAGTACCCTATTTTCTCATTCTTCTTCTTCTATGTGTTGAGTCCCTTCAAGACATTAGCGATCATGACTCTCCACAATTTCTTGTCCTTTGTAGCTCTTAATAAATTTTGTCTTTTTGTTATATCTCCTAAAATGTGTTCTGCTATCCATTTACAAAAGCTAGCTAGGTAGGTTTTGCATTGTTTTCCTCTATCTCTCTTGCTTTCAATCTATCCTGTGAGTATCAAATTTTCTAAGCCCCTTTTTCCCCATTATATGCCCTAGAAGTTTCAACTATCTTTTTCTGATGTTAAGTTTGTGCCTTTTTGTTTCCATTTTCTCTAAAATTTTGTTGTTGCTTGCATGTTCAGTCCATGGTATCATCAGTATCCTTCTGTAGAACATTTCTGTTGCTTCAAGTCTCTTCTTCATCTATAAGAGGATTGTCCAGTATTCATTGCCATAAAGGGTAAATGATATTAGTTGACAGTTCAGTACTCGACACAGTGGAGTAATGGATAGCAGCTTGGAATCGAAGAATCTGAGAGCCAAGTTCGAATTCCAGTCGAAACCATTACATTCACTTACATGCTAATACCCTTGGGAAAGGCATGAACCCTCTTCTCCCCCTAGCTATGGGTAAATAGCAGGACAGACCAGGTTTTATAGGCTTGAATGGCAACTGGTCTACCACAGAAAGAAATGGCAACCTACTGCGGGAAAAAAAATCTGCCTCGTCAGTCATTTATTGAAAGATACATGATCGCCCTAGCGTGTATCACACATGGCACATAACTGACTGAACTCTTTTCTTTGTTTTTAATGAAATTTTAATAACTGAAAAATGAAAGTACTACAATATTTGACTTGATATCATTGGGTTTTTTGACACCATAGTATGGTTGTTAGCAAAAGGAACATCTCAACATATAAATTCCAAATTGGAGATACCAAAATCAAACAAGTACAACAATTTAAATATCTAGGAAGTGTTTTAACATAGGACGGAAAGTGTGACACTGGACCCTAAAGGCACATTGGGATAACAAAAGATACCTTCCAAAATCTAAACAAAGTATTAAGAAATAGAAAAATTCGATTAGAAACGAAGAAAAGAGTACTGAACTGTTATGTAATATCAGTCCACCTATATGGTAGCAACAGGTGGACAATCTCCTCATAGATGATGAAGAGACTTGGAGCAGCAAAAATGTGGTTTTCAGAATGATTCCGAGAATACCAGGAACAGAACATGTGAACAATGATGAAGTTTTAGAGACAATGGAAACAAAAAGGACATTTATACTTAGAATCAGAAAAGAGATAGTTGAAATTTTGAGGATGCCTAATGAAAAAAGAGGGCTTGGCAAATTTAATACTCATATGAAAGATTGAAGACAATAGAGTCAGAGGAAAACAATGCAAAACCTTCCTGGAAAGCTTGAGTG
>OZ038479.1:83320954-83363454 GCA_964036315.1 Acanthosepion esculentum | reverse complement strand
GAGAGAGCGACTACAGATGAGATGACAGATCAGGGCCAATCACATTGCATATCCATCTCTGGATCTTATCAAGAACCCTGAGGCAAACAGCAGGGGCTCCAGACCATATATGGCAGCAATACTCCATGCAAGGGCAAATGGTCGATTTATAGACTTGGAGGATCGATTCCGGGGAGAAAAATTTCCTGGCTCGGCACAGGGAGCCAACTTTCCTTGCGCAAAACTTTGTGAATTGAGAAAATCAATTTCATTTCTTCAAAATGTCAAGGAAGCAGAGTTAAAGTGGGAGGTTTTGTGATGTGAGATTTTGAAGTTCCACAGGGCTTTGTCAATTGAAGATCTCTATTTTTAGCCTGAATTGGAATTTTGGCCCTAAGCAGCATTTTGGCCCAAATCAGACTTTTGGCTGGAATTGGATTTATAGCCTGAAGCAGTGTTAAAGTGAGGTTTTGAAATTCCATGGAGTGAATTTAAAAATTCAGTTATCTGTTCAAAATTATCATTACTGTTTTCTAAGCTGCACCAAAGGTGCCTTTAATTTTAGGCCAGAGGCCCAATTAGCCCTCTGCAGGTTGAGCTTAAAAGTCTGCATGGAGTGCAGCTTTTAAGTTTGTGTGTGTCTGTGTATATGTATATATATATATATATATATATATATATATATATATATATATATATATATCTCTGTGAGCATGTTTGAGCATGTTTGAAATTGAAGACACACTTACTGATAGTAATTTACCCCTTATATGCTAACAGAAAGAATAAAATTAATATCTATTAATAACACTTTCTCATTCACTTCATATCTTAAACTTGTTTTTGTCTCTGTTTATATATATATATATTTATACACACACACACATACACACTCTAGCATGCATGTTTTTAATATGAAGATTTTGAAGATACTAGAATTGCTTATATCCTTTATATAGTAAACTTAAGTTGCAGCTCCTTCTATATAATAAATGCAAATGTCAGTGTGTCACACTTTTTCAATTAAAGGGACACAACTCTCTAACTTTCATGTTACAGAATTTGGGGATTCCCAAGTTTTCATTACCGAGAATGTTTTCGGTGATTTTTTTATGTGCGTTTTTGCAATAAATAATTATTTATACAGAAAATAAGGAATTATACACATCAAACATGAAACTGTCTTTAAGTGTCAGCAAAGAATTATCATTGAACTTTTAAAAGGTAAGCTTAAATATTAATGCAATACTTAAATGTAGCAATCAATTTTGAGTTTTGTAGTTTATTGTTGCCTATCGTATACAACAGCAGTATGCTCTGCAAAAAGAAATCTCTGCCAAAAGAGATTTCGATCAAAAGAGCCAAGGCTGCAGTAATGAAAAGAAAGTCCTGTGTAAATGAAAACCCAGATCAAACAGCAGCCAGGAGAGCTTCCAATGCTGAGAATATGCAAAGACTTGGGGACTCTCAAATACCTGAACATGCCAAAAGCCCAATTAAAAGCCCTCTGCAGGAGCTAGCTTATATGCCACCTGATAGGGTGGCTTTTAAGCTAGAATTTAAATATTCCATTAACTAGAATGGACAAGAAATGTAGATTGACCTTTTTGGTGTGTTTCCTCTGATATAAGTTCAGTTGCTATATTTAAGTGGGGAAAAAGAAAGAACTTGAAAGATTAAATGTTAAGTTTTGGTTTTGTTGAACTAAAGACACTAATTCCTGAAATAGCTAATATGAAGTTTGTAGAGTTGTCAGTTTTAAATGTTTAAAACGACTGTGAAATAAAATTTACTGTTATGTGGACAATATGATCTTATACTTTAAAGGCATTGTAAAAGGCACATGCATCACTCTTTCATATATACAAGGCCTGACTGAAAGGTTCAATGGCTGACCAAGATACTGTCATGGAATATGACTAAATGAGGTTTATTTTTCCACATTGTCTCCCTTGCAGTTTACACACTTCTTCCATCAGTGTTTCTGTGCTTGAATCCTGTTGGTGAAGAAGCTTTCATACTTTTAGTGAAAAAAGTCATCAAGAGGAGATATGGCATCATTATCAATGTGATACTGGTTCCCAGTCAAGAGATTTTTCATGTTGGAGTACAGATGATATATGTGGACACTCCAGGAGAATAGAGAAGGTGCTCAACTAATTCAAAGCCACAGTCATTCACAGCAGCCATTGAAACCAAGGATTTGCATGCTAGAGCATTGTCCTTATGAAACAAGACCACTTTCATCAGTTATCCTGTCAATTTGGTCTTGATTGTTTTACCTCAACAAGTTGGCATAGTATTCTCCATTGATAGTGTGGCCCTTTTGAAGATAGTCAATAAACACTATGTCTTTTGCATCCCAAAAAACTGAGGCCATCACCTTCCCTGCAGATAAAAGCTAAACCTTGGCATTTTTGGAGCAAGTAGTAGGGGTGTTTCCACTGCACAGATTGTCTCTTTGTCCCTGGCTCATCCTGGGTTTGGAAATGTTCAAAGAAACCAGCTAGGTCTGCTTCAAGCCAGGTGAGATTTTCCCGTGATGTGATCAGCCTGGTGCACTTTCGATCAGGTGTTGCAAGACATGGTACCCCACTGTGCAAAAACCTTCATCATGCCATGTTCATTATACATGATATTCTCAACTTTTTCAAGGGATATTCTAATAGCATTGGCCATTTGTTTTATAATCAATTGCCTGTCATCTGTGGGGAATACGATTAATCTTTTCCTCAGTGGTGGCAGTTGTAGGATGTCCAGACCATGGGTCATCTTCAAGACTTCCTTCCCCTCCTAAATTCAGCTGCCTACATTTGCATTGTTGACATTGTTGATAAAGCTAGAGTGTCATTCCCAAATGTAGCAACCATGTCAGCATGAATGTCCTCTAGGGCTAAACCCTTTTTCTTCAGGTACTCGATAACACCATGATGCCAAATTTCCTCCATTTCCAAGAGAAGTTGCTACAAGTTACATTTGAAGTCTTCCTTGAATAGTCAGATGTCAGCTTACCTGAAAAGAAACAATGCAGTTTTTAATAAGAAGAGTTGAAATTGATGCATATAATATTTCATAGCTCTAGCACCATTCCTTCATAGTCAACCTATGAACTTTTCAGCCTACCTTGGTTTGTGTGTGTGTGTGTGTGTGTGTGTGTGTGTGTGTGTGTGTGTGTGTAACAACATTTTCTCTATCAAGGGGGTGTTTGGTTGATTTGAACCTTTTAAAACTCTTTATTCTACATTCAACACCATCACTTGATAAGACACCAGAAGTGTTAAAACAAAATGGCTATTTTTGTAGTGATTTTATAACATATATATGTTATAATTTTCAGATAAATTATATATATATATATATATATATGAAATATATGAAAAGCATTTGGGAGAAAACGTTTTTTATTAGTTCCAACATTTTGTTACTTTATGTGAGCAGTGGCAACAAAAAGTACACTTGTGCTCAGAATCAGGAAGAAATAGCAGAAATTTCTTGAATGCATAATGAGGACAGAGGGTTTGAAATGCTTAACCCTCACAGGGAATACTGTAAGATAGTGGAAGGCATCAAGCCACCTACCTGATGCACTTGTGTGAATGGATCATGGAACTGTGAGTAGGAGCCTTTGCAAAAATAGAAAAATGTCTAAGAGCAACAAGTAATAGGAAGCTTTGGAGAGACACGATCACTCATGTCCTGAAGGGACATGCTACACAGAAGAAGATGTGAGCATTGTCATGGCACAAATAAAATCTCTAAGGAAAAGCTGCATCTGTCAATGGAGACACAAACATACATATATGCTTATAAAGAAGAAAATCTATATTTGATTTAGAAGTGAAGGTGACTTATTTAAAAAATTTCAGTATCTTTTTCCATTATTTTCCAAACAATATGACAGATTTGAATTTTTTTTTATGGCTTATCAACCCTTTTGTGGCTTATTTAAAGCCTGAACATATTTTTGAATTGTAAGAATAATTCTTTTTTGTTGTGAGTAAATATTGTATTAACAATTTTATTTGTAGATAATAATGATTTTTCCAGTTAAAAGCACTGTTATTTAACGCATAGCTAGGAAGAAGAGATGGATTTATACCTTTTCCAAAGGAATTTGCAATTAACAGAATTCAGCAAACTTAACTGGAATTTGAACTCAGCTCTTTGAGTTGAGATTCTGAGCCATTATCCATTCTGCCACCCACACATTCTCTTTTATAGGAAAGATTTTGGAAATAAGATAATGTCAAAGTGAAAAATAATAAGGAATGAAATATAATCAAATGTAAGTAAACAAAAGATAATGCCAATCTGTTTTCAAAGAAGCAACAGGAGCCGATAAATTGCTGAGAATAATGAAACAAGATGGATGAGTAAATATATTTGAAATATATACATATACAAATATATGTGAATGTGTAGCATCTACTGTTGGATATATTCTTGTGTGCTAAATATAAAAAAAATCATTGCAAATGAATTCATTCCACATTAAAGAATATTACTTTAAGTGTAATTCCTTAAATCTTTGAGGGTTTGCACTATAGTACTACTATGATTTATAGTTATGTTCTTGCAACCTTCATCTCTCAAGGTCTATATTGTTATTGGTATTGTTTCAAATATATTGACAATGGCATTAATTTACTTTCAAATGATTTTGAAGTTTCAGTCTCTGTATGATGATTGGTAGTTCTATATTGGAGTTTTAAAACAAACAAATCTTTTAAGATTGATAATCCACGAAGTTAATAATGAAATCTGAAACCTTACCACCGACTCCAAATGCTGCCAAATTACCTTGAGGCCATTCTGCTTATCGAACACAAAATTACACATACTGCACATGCAGAAAGAGACAGGTGTGTATAAAACTTTTAGAGCAGCCATAGATGTCAATTCTCAAAGACTCCTTGAATGGTATCATAATATCTCATGCCCACTAACTGTATTATTTATATATATATAAAGCAAATGAATAAAAGATGCAAATCTCAGTGTAATTGACTGAACAAGGACAAGTAAGGAAGAATTGACAAGGTTGACAATGGGAAGTAATAGCTTTGTTGCTATTTCTCTGACAAATAGTTTATGCAGTTATAGAAGTGTGGTTTGCCTAAGTGTTCACTCATATCCTCTTTTCTGCATCAAGTATATCATATGCCAGTGATCTGGCATTTTGTTAAGATATCTGCCACTGGAACAGAGTACAGTATAATGTACTCAGCAATGTGGTTTGGGTACAGATGGTCATGGATTGTGTGATCAAAGGATACATCTGTTTATATTTGGTAACCAGATATGATTAAATGAGGTAGGAGGTATTGCAAATCACATTGCCAATTATGTACACGTTGATATGTGTTGATACAGATTTGCTAAGATAAAATATATAAAATTATCAGTAAAGTATTCACTCTAGTTTATTCATCATCATCCTTCGACCTCCCTATGGTTGACAGGAGATCCACTAACAATCCCTTTCCATACTGTTTGATCCTGTATTGCTGTCTCTAGATCCCCTATGTCCAACTCTGAGTCCTGAGCTATGTTGTCTGAGAAAGTCAATTTTTATGAGAAGACTCCTCCAGAAGGATGCTACAGGAGTATGGATGAGACAATTTCCCTGTCCTCTTGGGAATTATTATTATTATTAAGCTTATTAGCTTATTACAACAGAGAGAAGTGGAGACATACCTCCCACCACCACCACCTAGGGAATTAATGTGAAATGTATATAAACAGCTTTGGTGTGTTTACTGCTTTCATTTTTTGTGCTCCTTCAGATACCTCAATAATAGAAATTAAAAAGAGAATGGTAGCATTTATACGTTGTATTGAAGGTGGGTTATCTGAGACTTTGTTTTGCACCCACTTCCTCCTCATTCAGTAAGATGATAAATTCAAACTTCTTGAAAAGCCATCAGTTTGCATAACTTACAGTGGATACACACAGTATCCTTAGCATCCATCATTTGAGCTCTGATTCTGAACACACTATTTATCTGTCAGCTGTTTTATTGTCGCATGTCTATACATGCATGAATATTAATTAAAACAAACAAAACTGCTCTCGTAAATGTTTCAGTTTTTTTGTTTTTTTTTTTATTTCCAATTAATTCAGTAAAAGTGAGTACACCACAAAAAGACTTTTCTATTTTTTTAATTTTTTTTTTTTTATATATATAATTAACTAAGAATATTTTTATCTTGTCTACTTTCTTTTTTTGATATTCTTTAAAGCCCAGGAAGAAAAGTTTGTCTGTAAGGAATTTCCTATTCAGTTTTTCTTTTGCTTTGTAAGTTTAGGAAATAGAACATAATTGTAGTGTATTGTTTTTAATGGCCCTCCCTTTTGTGCTACCAGTGCAATTTATAGCTAATCTCACTTAACTAAGCTTGTTAACATATATACAGTGTTTTATATATCAGATGCCAAAGCAGGTGGCTGTGAGATGAGTGGGGAAACTAAATAAGAGAAAAATAATATCTTTACTTAGATTCTATTGGGTAAATTCCAGGCAAATATTTCTTAATTATCTAATGATACTTATTCACTGACATCTACAAAAAAGAAAGAAAGTGTGTTTGTTGGAATGTGTGAGATGTGGAACTGTCTTTATAATGCAATGCTATTCCAACCATAGTGTTGATCTTGGTTGATACACTCACATTTTGGCTGTTGTATCCTTTGGCCTTGTTCAGCTGTCTGTAGTTGTACTCAGTAACCTTCTTGAAATTTTAAACTGAACGCTTTATTAAATCCACAGGGCCAGATTATTCTCATTCTGCTTTTCATGCTTAGAGGATATTTTATTTCAATACTCACTGGTTTTATTCATCTTTGCATTTCTTGTTTTGTTTCTTTCCTTGAACCCCAGTGTATATGATTTTCAGCACTACTGGACCCAGAGATTGAACCTAAAACTGCCAGGGGTCCTGACACATTATAGCCATGTATCTCATGGACAAAAGACACATTAAAAGCTAAAGCAAAAATACACCAAGTGAAACAATTATGCACTGTTAACCAAATGTTTAGGGACCATAAGAATCTTGTGAGGATCAAACTCAGTATAGTAGCTATCTTCTTTCTTTTTGTATGTCTCTTGTTCTTTCATGATGCAGGTGATCATGGCTTACCACAGCTTCCTAGTTTTTGTTAATCTAGGTATTTACTCTGTCTCCCTACTAAGGCAAGTTGTGACACAAGGTCAGTTCTTAAGGTGGGAACCCAAGTGCATTCACACATGCTAGGAACAAAAATTACCCACAGCCCCTGCAACTGTCAGTTTTGTTGTCCTTGGTGCAAGCACTGGTCCCTCTCTCTGGTGCAATGAGAGGGCGTGGCCTTGGGGGGGGTGTTCCCCAGGGCTGGGCACCTCTCAGTATAATTTTTCTCAGTTGCAACTCTGTCCTTTGACAGAGCCGCCCTTGAGTGCACTCTGCCCAAAGACAGAGACGCAACTGAGAGATGATAAAAAAACATGTTACAAACTACCCAAGAGTAGTTTACACATTTGTTTACACATGGTTTTATAATAAATAACTTTTAGCCTTTATCACTTTACTTTGTTCCAATTCTGCCATCCATCCATCCACACAGACTTGGTCAAGAAAATACACATTGTTTCTCCCCTGCTTCTCTTGTATGTCCTGTGAGTTAAAAATCCTCCAGGCTCCCTTTCTTCATTACATGTCCCAGAAATTTCATCTCTGTCTTTCTGATTGTAAGTATAAGCTTCCTTGTTCCTATTTTCCTAAAGACTTCCTTGTTGCTCACATGCACCTTATTCTTAGCATTCATTGGTAGAACCACATATCTCTGTGGCTTCAAGTCTCCTCTTTTTCTGTGAAGAAATCATCCAGCATTCATTGTCATACAGGCAATTAGATGCAACATGGCAGTTCAGCAATCACTTCTTTGTTTCTAATGAAATTTTCTCATGTTTTAATACATTTTTTTCTTAATTGGTATCACCTCTTGCAAAGCAGTAAAACCACTAAAACACAAGGGGGTTACAGGAGTGTGGAGAAATTAGGAACAGAAACATTAATATGAACAGAAAGATAAAAAAGTAATTAGTAATGGCAATTGACATTGCATTTAAATTTTTGTAGATTAAAGTTGAATGGAAATATGAGTTCCACAAGTGAGAAGTGCAAGATAAGAAACTGTTAGCATAGAACTTACAATTACATCTAGCCAGCTCAACTGTAAACTGATGAGGTCCCAGCACCAGTCTAATATTGTGCTTAAATTCATAAAGTCTAGGTACCATAGTGAAGAGCTCATCCAAACAATTACCATGAAAGTATTTATAGAAAAGGCACAGAGATGCAACCTTATGACGATGGGCAAGCAACTGAAGCTGAGCTGCCAGATCAGAACCAATAATATTGCTGATTCTTCTTTGGATCTTATCAAGGAGCTCCAGGTAAATACCAATGGCACTGGACCATATATGGCAGCAATATTCTAAGCATGAACAAATGGTAGACATATAGATATGCAAAATAGATTCCGGAGAGAAATATTGTCTCGCATGACACAATGAACTGACTTTCTTAGCAGTTGATCTAGCAATGAATTCAATGTAGTCTTTCCACTTTGTTTCAGCTGAGATTGTTAGCCTACAAAAGCACAATGAGTCACTTTCCTGGAGGTTAGCACTATCCATGCTGATGGAGAGAAGATGTTAAAATTGACAAGCCGTCTTTTGCCCCAGTTGACGACGGTCTTGAGGTTGTTTTGTACATCAGCTGCCATTTTGACCTTGTCGAACTGATCAGCCTAACTATCGAGGCAGGAGTAAATGTTAGTGACATCAGCATAGATGCCAAGTTGAGAGCTGATGCCACTGGGAAGGTAATTAATAAAAATTAAAAACAGCGTAGGACCAAGGATGGATTTAGTATGAAAGGATCAAGACGAGTGGCCATTCAGGATTACTTTCATTTCACGATTGAATAAGCAAAATAATAATATAAAGCAGAAACTCCTAAAGTGTTCACTTCAGCACCTTGGAATATCACAGCTAGATCTCAGGGTGCTAAAATAATTGATATATATATATATATATATATATATATATATATATATATGTAGTGTAACCCGGATATAAGAGACCCGGATATAAGAGAGATTTTCTCTGGTCCCAAATTAGAGCCTGTGTTAATGTATATATAATAGACCAAACCCGGATATAAGAGAATCCCGGATATAAGAGACTTCTTATCCGGTCCCGACAACTCTCTTATATCCGGGTTACACTGTATATATATATGCAGATATGTAGAAAAATAGGAAAGAACACGTTAGGTAAATAATAATCCCGTGTACTGTGAATTAGACGTTAAGGACATCGGGCTATACAGGGATGATGGGCTCATGGTAGTGAGGAGCTTCACAAATTTTAAAATGGATAAAATTAGAAAGATAATATATAGTGAATTCAGAAAACAAAACTTAAAAACTACACTCAATACTAAATTAAAAAGGGTAAACTTCCTCGACGTAACTCTAATGAACAACATATACCTGCCTTACAGAAAACCTAACGCTAACCCCTTGTATGTACACCCTAAGTCAAACCACCCTCCATCTATAATTAAGCATATACCCACATCAATAGAGAAAAGAATTAGCATGAACTCCGCTAATAAGGAAATATTCCAACAACACAGTAATTTTTACAACACAGCCCTAAAAGATAGCGGATACAAAAATGCTAACATAAATTATAGAAACAATAGTACTAACCAGAAGAAAAACAGGAAAAGAAAAATCATTTGGTATACCCCTCCATTCAACCAAATGTTTAGTATTAAGCTAGGTTCCTAGCTTTAATTGAAAAACACTTTCCTACTAATAGCAGATTTAGCAAGATCTTTAATAAAACACCTTAAAATTAAGTTACAGTTGCACTGAAAATCTAGAAAGAATCATAAAGAAACATAATAATAAAATCCTGGAAAAACACACTTGCCAAAACAGTATTAATAAAAATCCTAAACTAAAATTAGACAAAAATAATGAAAAATTATATGATTGTAGAAACCCTGAAGACTGCCCATTGGAAAATAAATGCCACACAAAATCTGTGGTATACCAATGCACTATCTCATCCATTGAGACTCCTAACACTGAAAGGTTATACATTGGGTCAATGAAGAATGAATTTAAAATTAGATGGAGACAACACAAAAGCTCCTTCAATAATATTAGAAATAGAAATCAGACAACTCTATCCAAATATTTTTGGCATTTAAAAGAAATGAATAAAACACCAAAAGTAAAATGGAAAATAATAAATAGAACAAGAACTTGTAAAACCTGGGATGACCCATGCCCTTTATGTATAGATGAAATTACACATTATTAAGTTCCTAAATAATGAAAATTTATTAAACCATAGACATGAGTTAACGTTTTTTTGCCAACATCAACAAATTTTCGCATTAAATAATTAGCATAAAAAAAATTAAATTTCAGAGTCTAATAAAAGGTTTAAAAGCTTAACCCAATCATAAGATAGAAAAACCGTTTATGAAGTTATCAAAAAAACAAAAACAAATTGTAGTTCAGTGTGACACGTTTATGTATGAAACAGCCCTTTAGGAAAAAAATAAAAATAAAAATGAATAAATAAATACATAAATAAATAAAATAAAATTCTTCAGACACTTCACAACATTTTATGGTGCCAACAGCTATCTTTCGCTGTGACTGACCAAACGATGTGTGTACATGAATGTCATCATTCGCTTTAAAATGGACCCCCTTGGCCCTACCTCGGCTTGACCTCTTTCCAAAGGTGACTGATATGTGGATACGAATTAACTATTATGCCCCTTATCAAGATGGTTGCTCTAGCCATTTCCATAATAATTAATTTTGTGAATGAATATGCTTATAAAGATGCTTAAATTTCAAGATTGGTTATTCCTAAATTTTTGATCGAGAATGAAACAGGGCTTGATACTTTAATTCAAATTAATTTTAATAATTATAGTGAGGTTTTCAGCACTTCTTTTTGAAACATAAGAACTCTTGAGTAGCAAAGGAATCATATTTTATAATATATATATGTATACATATATATATGTATACATATATATATGTATACATATATATATGTATACATATATATATATGTATACATATATATATTATAATTATTTTTAAAAAAATATGATTCCTTTGCTATATGTATACATATATGTATATATATATATATGCATACATATATATATGTATACATATATGTGTATATATATATATATATATATATATATATATATATATATATATATATGTATATATGTATATATATATGTATATATGTATATATATATGTATATATGTATATATATATGTATATATGTATATATATATGTATATATATATATATGTTATCTATGTATATGTATGCATATATATATATATGTATATATATGTGTCTCTCTCTATATATATATATGTATGTATATATATGTGTCTCTCTCTATATATATATATATGTATGTATATATATATGTGTCTATATATATATATATATATATATATGTATATATATGTACATATGTATGTATATATATATGTATATATATATTTAGTTTACGAAAAACTAGGTAATCCGTATGGGTAGACCCAAAGAGGATAAAATCCAGAGAGCTCAATGTAAATCAGAGCTAATAATTTTAAATAAAAATAAAAACAGACCACTTCAAGGTTCCATGTAATAAATTATTTCACCACAGCCCTTTTAAAGGACCGCGGATCTTCAGACTTTACTTCCAAATTTTGAAACGAACCTTTGGAAGTGAAGTCTGATGATCCACAATCCTTTAAAAGGGCTGTGGTGAAATAATTTATTACATGGAACCTTAAAGTGGTCTGTTTTTATTTTTATTTAAATTATGTATATATATATATATGTATATATGTATGTATATATATTTATGTATATATATGTATATATATACATATATATATGTATGTATATGTGTATGTATATATATATATATATATATATATATATATATATATATATATATATATACATATATTCAATATTTGATTATATATATATCCATACATATATATATATAATCAAATATTGAATATAGTTATATTCTGACTTGCTATCTCAGAGTAGTATGTTAATTGATGAGTGAATCAATTTTTTATGAATATGTAATGTAAATGTGAACCCATTACTTTGTAATTCTTTTTGCAACACATGATGTTTAATTTACAATGTAAGTATCATTTTTCTTTCTTTGTATGTGCTGTGTACTTTCAGGACATAGGTGATCATGGCTCTCTTCTTCCCCCTATCCCTTGTAGTTCTTAATAAGTTTTGTGCCTCTGCCAACTCCCCCAGACCACGTTCTGCCATCCACTTGCTTTATCTCACCAGATATGTCATACATTGCTTTCCCTTGTCTCTCTTTCCCTCTATTTGACCTGTGAGTATCAGATTCTCCAGGCCCTCCTTTCTCGTTACATGTCCCAGAAATTTCATCTGCCTCTTCCTTATGTTAAGTATAAGCGTCCTCCTTGTTTACATACTCTCCAAGACCTCATCATTGCTCATATATTCACTCCTTAGAATACTTCTGTGAAACTACGTCTCTGCTGCCTCAAGTCGCTTCTTCATCTTTGAGGAGACCGTACAATATTCGTTGCCGTATAGGAGGACAGATGTCACATAGCAACTCAGTACACTTTTCTTTGTCACCAAAGAAATCCTCCTGTCTTGCAGTACTCTGCCCAGCTTTTGGAATGCATCCTTAGCCATCGAAATCCGTCTTTGGATCTCAGTGTCACACCTACCATAAATGTTGACATTGTAAACCAATCATCCATTTCACTTGAGTTCACTGTAAAATTACTTTTTCCTGAAAATGAAACATTTCTCAAAGAAATGAAGATTAAATTCATTCAAAGAAATTTTAAAATATTTTTACATTATTTGCTTAGTCAAATCTTTCACATTATTTTTTTTCACTAATTGACTTAAGGTGTCTGAAAAAAATCTTGATCCACAATGGATGCCATGAGACATGATCCATAAGTGTTTAGGACTGCATTTATAAATATATTTATCTCTGTATGTGCTATCAATTGTTTCCTGTTTATGCATTGAAATACGTAGATGTGATATTAACACTTATTATATTATTTGGAAATAATATCATCATTTTTAGTATCTTCTTCTATGTGCCATGACTCTTCATGACAGGTGATCATGGATCCCCACAATTTACTATCCTTTGTAGCTTTTAATAAATTTAGTATTTTTGTCATCTATCCTAAAGCTTGTTCTGCCATCCATTTTACTCAAGATCACTAAGTAGGTTATGTGTTGTTTTTTCTTTGTTGAGTTATTTAATATGAAAGTTTTGTAGGAATGACGATTATACTCACTAATCATTAGTGTTGATCATCCACAGTAGCCTTGTTAACCATTACCCCATGCCAAGTCTTCTTGCAAGAAAGATTGCTAGTTTTACCTGAACTATGCAATGGCAGGAACATTGATAGCTTTTATAAACTCTCTCCTATAACAATTGTTATATTTAGTATATGAAATGTGTATGAAACAACTATTATGAGACAAAAATAGTTTAATTTTTAGTCAATAGGAGGCCATTTGTAAATATTTAAAACATCTTAGCCTGAAACATTATTTGCCTTGTAATGTTTATGAATTACTATTTGGAAAATCTATACAGGTAAAAAAAACAAAAAGTACAAATCTATTGATTCATTTTCTACAGCTTATCAACCCTTTGCAAGTCATTTAAAGCCACAAAATATTTTTAGATTGTAAGAATTTTTTTTTTTCAGATTTCATTTTAATAATGGTTTAGTGATACTTAGTCTTACTAATTAATCCATAGCTGGAGGAGATAGGTGAACTCATACCTTTCCCATAGATATTTTCATGTAAGTAAATAAAATGAATACAGCAGGAATTGGAACTCATCTTTCAGAGTAACAATTCCAAGCCATTATCCATTACACCACCCACACATTCAAGCTTACAGCACCTGGTATTCCTAAGCAGTTGCCCATCTAGATATTGACCAAATTTGTCATTGCTTAACTTCAGTCATTGTATAGGAACCAGTGTTTCAATATGGTGTTGCTGTAAGCCGTGCAAATCTAGTTTATACTTAGAAACTCCAACAAAACCAGTAAATTTTACTAGTATCTATCTTTCTGTAGATAATCTGTTTACAGAGTATGCGTCTAGTAACTCGCATACTGATTTCCTGCATTCCAAGACCTATTCCCATGTCAGCTACTCCTGGCCATATTTTCTTTCCCGATATTCAAGCTATTAGCAATAGCAATGCTTTGATGAAAAAGTTGGCATCAAACAATGATTATCAGTTGATATGCATGGTTGAATGTCTGCTAAGTGGAGTGTGCATGCATGTGTAAAAAAAAGCCCATTCATCTTGAATTATCAAGTATCTGTGTTTGGCATACACTTTTTGATGAATGGGTTTGGCAACAAGTGATAGTATGGAATGTAAGCAAGTTAACAAAAGCTTAAAAGAGACAGGATTTCTTTTTAAGACCAAGATGCAGTCAGCTAAACCAACTTCCTACACAAGACTTGCTCATTTCTTGTGGCCTTGTATAGAATCCATCATTCATCATCATCACTAATAAAGTAGATGGATGAATTTGTTCAGAAGAGAATTATCGGCATCTTGAGTCAACCTCATTTGTTATACACCATGTCAGATTTTATTGCTCAAATCAATGTTTTCATAATAAAATTGGTAGTGAATAACACTTCTTGGTAAAAATGTTCAGGATATATTTATAGAAGCAATATATCATATATTTCAGTTTGTTGTATTTATCCTTATTTAAAATACTGATAAGAATTTGTTTCGGGAATGTCAGATTTTATTGTATGAGATACAATATACATTTTTATTTAGAAATAGCTCCAAAAGATATTGGTTGTAGAAACATTGATTAATACAATATCCCATGTACCTAAATAAATTATTTTAATATGGTAATTTTTCTAAGCATAGTTTAGCATAGATGTGGCTTAAGGTTAAAAGTATGGGGAACTCGCTATTCAGTTGTAATTGATTTAGTGAGACAAGCTTTCTAACCATTATACTACGTTGAAGTGCCCAAATTAGTATTTTGAATATGGGCTCCTTGACATTCGATAACTATCATCAAATTTTCAGTCATTGATTTTGTTAACTTTTCTTCTGATTTACGATTACTTGTAGCTTTTATTGCTTCCCAGAGATCTTCTTTGCTTGAATATTATTTCCCATTCTCATGTACATCTCTTTTAATGATGAACCGTAAGTATTTGATTGTCGAGCATGAATAGATGCTTCAGCATAAAGCTTTTCAGTTGTGATCTGTACAACTTAACAAAAAAAATCTTTTTCAAAAACATTTAATACTTTTCTGCATTTATGTTGATAGCATCATATAATTTGAAGGGACCTGTAATTTTAATACAAATAATACTAGTAAAAAATATCCTCCCCTGTACTCTGTGGTCTTTGTTATTTTGGTTGGCCATTTGCTTAAAAGATTAATCACTGCCTTGTCTCATCATCAGCTTCATCCAATGTAGCTCTGTATTCATCGCTCAAAATTACTATTAGGAAATGAGTTTTCATGTACTTCTTTGCCCAACTTAAATGTTTCTTTTTGTTGTGTTTACTTAAATGTAGTAGTTTAATGCCATGTTTAATGGATGTCAGTTATCAATTATCTCCTGGTAATTTTCCCTCTGAAAGTTCTCCACTGCCTTAACCGGGTATTGAACTCACACTCTTTGGATCTGTCACTGGATCTAACTAACGCCTTTATCCACTGTGCCATGTGTCCTTGGCTCATGGAACTAGAACAGTCTACCCCAGTGATCGAAATAAAGGGTTCAGTTCGAAATTCCAACCACCTGAAGAAGGCCGGAGCGTACAACGGCCGAAACGTTATGACAAATATGGCGACAAAGATGAGGACAATAGTCCGACTAATGTAAATACTGTACATAATACCTCATCTCAGAAATATAGACAGAATATAAACCATTAGTTTAAAGAATGGAATCAGTAACATGTTTGCTGCTCTCCACCTTGAAAAAATCTAGTGCAGAACTGAGAAATATTCATTTGTTTCTCACAGTTGTGGTCGAGAAATATTCATAAATGCTCCAGGTCTTTCTGCAAGGATTAGAATAGGCTGATTGCATCTCCTGTAGATGGGTAAGACCCTGACAAAATCAAAAAGGGCTACCCTCTGAGTGGATACTTGGAGATTTGGGCATAAACTGGAGCTGTGTTTATCTTTTTGACTCTTGTGTAAACTAGATATATGTCTTCTTTTTATTAATTCATTATGATTTTTGTCCAATAAGATATATAACAGTAGAAGGGAGTAGACATCCATTTATCTTGTGAGATAATGGTAGTGCCCTGTTTGATCAAAATTCAGTCTTTGCAGATAGTATATAGAGATTGTGTGCTGCCCAGACCACATGGCCCCTCTTTCAGCCATAACACGATCCTAAGGAATACAAGGCATAACATTTGAGGCCACCTTGGCTGCAGGAGTTGCTAGAGGCTTTTTAGTGTTGACAGCTAATGTCCTTTGTAGCTTGACTCTGGATTTTCTGCCTGGATTTTACTTCTATAGACTTTTCTATGTTTGGATATGGTCACAAGCCTGCGAAGGGTTTTCCTTCCCTTAGAGTGATTACCTTCCTAGGCTGACAAGCTCCATCTACCCAAAGCAGCTAGTTATGAGGTGCCAATAGTCTGCCTTCACCCACTTTCCAGGTTAGAACTGGACTTGTCAGGGCCTATTTGTGATGCCATGAGAACAAGATATATTTAATGAACAATATATATTTAACATAAAACCCAGTAAGAGTTGATATGTCTTTAAATTAACCAAACTCACAACCAAAGTGTCCATTTTTTTTATGTGAAACCATGATCATAAACCAGAACTGTTTTCAATTATTATAGATTTAAGTTCTTGTATAATAAAATGTTATCATGACTCAACACCACTTAAGCTTCAGTGCTCTCTCTCATGCACACAAACAATTCTGACAGCTTATATGTTTAGCATAGTATACAAATAAAGAATTTTACTAAATAATGCATCACTTGAAAACTTTCAACAGCAACTAGAATGGTGATTTTTCTAAGCATAGCTTAGATGTGGCACAAAGCTCAAAGCATGGAGCATCCCGTGAGGATTGAACTCACTACTCAGTCATAATTGTTCTAATGAGACAAGCTTGCTAACCATTACACCACATCAAGATGCCCATGATTTTCTAAGCATAGTTTAGATGTGGCACAAGGCTGAAAGTGTGGAGCACCCAATGAGGATCACACTCACTACTCAGATGTAATTAATCTAGCATAAGTTTGCTAACCATTACACCAGATTGAAGTGCCCCAATAATAGAAGGGAAAATATTACTATAATGAAGATGTTGGCTTTCCGCACAACTTTAAATGAAAGGTTAGGAAGGAAACTCTTACTGATATGAGAAAGTGATAACAACAAAGTTAAGAGGCCCATTTTCCTGAAAAACTTTTAAGAGAAAGATTTTATGAATTTGAACGGATAGTAATGCTGACAGTTTGATCAATGAATGCCAAATGTTTCCTGTATGGAAAAGGCTAATCTCGCCATTATCAATACCATTTATTTATATTTAGCAAAGCAAGGAACATTTCAATTTTATTTACTTTTTTACTGAACAATTTTTTTGTACCGACCATATTTTCCATTTGAATATTTTTCTGTAGATGCCTATATTTCGTGTTTCTGCTATATATTTGCCATGTCAAAGAGTTTTCTGTTGGCCATGAATTTTTGGTAATTTATTTAATTCTTTTTATTCAGTCCACCAAAAGGAGAATAGATTAACCTTGTGCTTGAAGTGGTACAAAATGAAAGGAATAGTACCCAAAAGCAGGAGATTTGGTAACCAGAGTTTTGACAATAATTTCAAATCAATGTTAATAAGTTGTAGAACACAAATAGAACTAAATTGTAGAAATTGTTTTTAAAAAAAAAGAAAAACCAAGATGAATACAGGAAGAAATGTGAGAACACTTTATCCTGCACTGTGTAACCTCACCATCTACAAAGTAGCTTGCTAACCATTGTACCACTGATGTGAAATAGTCTGACCTTTACTGCGTATGTGCCAAAGTACATTGGCTATTATACAACAGGTGTCATATTAATTCCAACAGTAGCATTAATTGATGAATTCATACAAGATTTAACAACTTATGTCCTAACAAACAAAGCAGTAAAAAAAACTGCTAATTAATGTTAGTGCATGTGCTATTGTTACGATAAAATTAACTGTGTGCAGTTATAGGAAAGAAACAATTATTTCTTAAGAGTAAAAGAATTTTGGCACATCTGTAGCACTCAACTGCCGTTTATTGCTTTGCCAGTAAGAATATGTTTCAAACAAAGAATGAATGAGTTTACAAAAAGTCTATATATCCAAAGAAATATATATTAATACAATCTAGAGTCTGTATATTATACAGATAGTTACTGATGTTCAACATAGATTTGATAAATTTGATACTGAATTTCATTAGATAATGCACAAAAGTTTTCCTATTTTAAAAACTATAAGATTAAGCCTTCAGATAAAAAATGTGGATATTCTTGGACAATTCAGAGGTAAATTTGGAGAAAGTCATACAAGACCATGGAACCCTGACAGTCCCAGTCAAACCAAGGCATATGTTCAGGTGACATGTTGATGTACTTTTCTTTATTATTCAGTCTCTTTTAAACAATTCTTTGACTTAATATGTAATGTAATAAACTGAGTGATGTCATAAAAACTGACATTATGAAAGAAAATTAATGATAAAGATCGTTTATATAAGAATCTGCACAGCTTCAGGCTAATTTCTGTCTGACTTTCTAGGATAAGGAGTTATCATTACATGCAGACAACTTCATTTACATGTGTCAGTTACAAATAAGAACAAGATGAAATATCCGTAGACATGGGCAGCAGATTGAGAATAATCTATCCTGAAATTCCTTGAAGGTTACCTGGATTCACAAACACTTGATGAAAGACATGGGCAGCAGAATGAGAATAATCTATCCTGAAATTCCTTGAAGGTTACCTGGATTCACAAACACCTGATGAAAGACATGGACAGCAGAATGAGAATAATCTATCCTGAAATTCCTTGAAGGTTACCTGGATTCACAAACACTTGATGAAAGACATGGGCAGCAGAATGAGAATAATCTATCCTGAAATTCCTTGAAAGTTACCTGGATTGACAAACACTTGATGAAAGACATGGGCAGCAGAATGAGAATAATCTATCCTGAAATTCCTTGAAGGTTACCTGGATTCACAAACACTTGATTAAAGACATGGGCAGCAGAATGAGAATAATCTATCCCGAAATTCCTTGAAGGTTACCTGGATTCACAAACACCTGATGAAAGACATGGACAGCAGAATGAGAATAATCTATCCTGAAATTCCTTGAAGGTTTACCTGGATTCACAAACACCTGATGAAAGACATGGACAGCAGAATGAGAATAATCTATCCTGAAATTCCTTGAAGGTTACCTGGATTCACAAACACTTGATGAAAGACATGGGCAGCAGAATGAGAATAATCTATCCCGAAATTCCTCGAAGGTTACCTGGATTGACAAACACTTGATGAAAGACATGGGCAGCAGAATGAGAATAATCTATCCCGAAATTCCTTGAAGGTTACCTGGATTGACAAATACTTGGTGAAAGACATGGGCAGCAGAATGTGAATAATCTATCCCAAAATTCCTCGAAGATTACTTAGATTGACAAACACCTGATGAAAGACATGGGCAGCAGAATGTGAATAATCTATCCCGAAATTCCTCGAAGATTACTTAGATTGACAAACACCTGATGAAAGACATGGGCAGCAGAATGTGAATAATCTATCCCGAAATTCCTCGAAGATTACTTAGATTGACAAACACCTGATGAAAGACATGGGCAGCAGAATGTGAATAATCTATCCCGAAATTCCTCGAAGGTTACCTGGATTGACAAACACCTGATGAAAGACATGGGCAGCAGAATGTGAATAATCTATCCCGAAATTCCTCGAAGGTTACCTAGATTGACAAACACCTGATGAAAGACATGGGCAGCAGAATGTGAATAATCTATCCCGAAATTCCTCGAAGATTACCTGGATTGACAAACACCTGATGAAAGACATGGGCAGCAGAATGTGAATAATCTATCCCGAAATTCCTCGAAGATTACCTGGATTGACAAACACCTGATGAAAGACATGGGCAGCAGAATGTGAATAATCTATCCCGAAATTCCTCGAAGATTACCTGGATTGACAAACACCTGATGAAAGACATGGGCAGCAGAATGTGAATAATCTATCCCGAAATTCCTCGAAGATTACCTGGATTGACAAACACCTGATGAAAGACATGGGCAGCAGAATGTGAATAATCTATCCCGAAATTCCTCGAAGATTACCTGGATTGACAAACACCTGATGAAAGACATGGGCAGCAGAATGTGAATAATCTATCCCGAAATTCCTCGAAGATTACCTGGATTGACAAACACCTGATGAAAGACATGGGCAGCAGAATGTGAATAATCTATCCCGAAATTCCTCGAAGATTACCTGGATTGACAAACACCTGATGAAAGACATGGGCAGCAGAATGTGAATAATCTATCCCGAAATTCCTCGAAGATTACCTGGATTGACAAACACCTGATGAAAGACATGGGCAGCAGAATGTGAATAATCTATCCCGAAATTCCTCGAAGGTTACCTGGATTGACAAACACCTGATGAAAGACATGGGCAGCAGAATTTGAATAATCTATCCCGAAATTCCTCGAAGGTTACCTGGATTGACAAACACCTGATGAAAGACATGGGCAGCAGAATGTGAATAATCTATCCCGAAATTCCTCGAAGGTTACCTGGATTGACAAACACCTGATGAAAGACATGGGCAGCAGAATGTGAATAATCTATCCCGAAATTCCTCGAAGATTACTTAGATTGACAAACACCTGATGAAAGACATGGGCAGCAGAATGAGAATAATCTATCCCGAAATTCCTCGAAGGTTACCTGGATTGACAAACACCTGATGAAAGACATGGGCAGCAGAATGTGAATAATCTATCCTGAAATTCCTCGAAGATTACTTAGATTGACAAACACCTGATGAAAGACATGAGTATCTTCTGATGAGGTTTCCTTCTTCGTGCTTAAACTACGTGAATTTGAGTGTGCTACAAGATTGCCAACTAGGTCTTACCATTTTAATGTTGAACGACGCAACTGTATGTTCTATTCTAACAGTTTCTTTTCTTACACTTCTCACCTGTGGAAATCCTTTCTGATTTCTTGCTTCTATTCCACCTACAATCTTCAAAAGTTTAAATGCACAGCTAATCAACATCATCTGTTTTCTTGACCCTCTTCCTTTATTGTCCTTTTTTCTCATTTCTCCTTACTAAAGTCTTTTCATTCTTTCACTCTCAGTAACCCCTTGCATCCTAGTAGCATTGCTGCCTTGATTGGGGTGAAATGATTAAAAAAATGTGGGAGATCATGGCTCTCCACAACATCCTAACCCTTGTATCCCTTAGCAACATTTGTTCCTTTGCTAAGCTTCCTGCCACCTCTGTCCATTTTGCCTTCAATATATCCTGTGAGTATCAAATTCTCCAAACTCACCTTCCTCATTGTGTATCTGAGAAATTACAATTGTTTCTTTCTGATTCTGATTATATGTGCTTTTTGTTTCCATTTTCCTTAAAACTTCTTTGTTGCTTAGTCATTAGGTATCATGGTATTCTCAGCATCCTTCTGTAGAACCCCATTTCTGTTGCTACAAATCTCTTCATCTGTGATGAGATTGTCCAGACTATGCTAAAGACTGCAAAATTCATTGAAATTTCTGATATTTCCTTCATATTCTAAGTATGTGTCCTTTTTGTTTCCATTTCCTCTAAAACTTTGTTGTTGCTCATATGTTCAATCCATGGTATTCTCAGCATTCTTCTGTAGAACCATATTTCTGTTGCTTCCAGTTTTATCTTCACAAGTGAGGAGATTGTCCAGTATCTACTTCCATATAGGAAGATTAATATTATTGTTTTGGTTCATATTTATCAGGTTTTTAAATAATATTTATTATGAAAAAAGAAACATAACAATTCAACAATAACATTTTTAAATGATTATTCCAGAGTGTATGACTATCGACATATACCTTTATAACCCTGAAAATAAAATAGTATTTTTATTAAAAAAAGTAAACAAATCAGCAATTTTTTTTCAAGAAATAACTCACCTACAAAAGCGCCTGATAATTATGCACCAACCCAATACGTCAGTACTCTTTTATTTGACAGGGAGATAAAATACATTTTATTTAGCCTTGAAATTAGTTTTCTTTATCTAAAATAATTTTATGGTTAGAGTGCTGACACTTATGGGTATAAGTCCTGGAAGGCAACAGGAAACAATAAGATGAAATGAATTATAGCTGTGTATGTAAGCTACTCAAGAAAACTTTTATCTTCCTTGATGTAATGATAAAGTTGTCTGATTTATAGATATTAACTATTTTTATGGTCTTACTCTAATAATTGGTATGTGACTCAGTTCTAAGAAATTATCCCCATGTTTTGATTTCAGTCATTAATGCTCATCACCTGTTCAATTCATCTTCCTTTCATTCTCTTTGTGATTCCTTTATTGAAGGATTGACAAAAAATATGTTCAACGTATGTAGAAATCATAAAAACAACAACAGCAAAACTGATATTTGCAAATCCTGCTAGTTTATCATTATATCAAGGAACATTGGAAGATGAAAGTTTTCCTGAGTGGTCTATATGTGTAGACATAATCAATTTACATTGTCATTTTTTATCCTGTTTCTGTCTTTGGGGATTTGTCCCTATAAATGCCAACCATGAATCATAATGCCACTAAAACAATCCTGTCTGCCTGTGAAAAATCATTATGAAGACAAGTTACAACTTTTTTTCTTTTTTTTTTTACTAAATATGATATTGCAAATATGCCCTATTTTGTGCATATATTCATATGCAATATTAAAAAAGGAGTAGAAAATTGGAGGTTCATTATACAGAAAGAGTAAAATATACTCCTATGTCTTAATAATGTTCTTTTCTTACACACACACACACACACACACACACACACACACACACATACATATATATATATATATATATATATATATATATATATAATAATTTATTTAAATATTATAACATAAATATGTTATAAAATCACTACAAAAATAGCCATTTTGTTTCGACACTCCCGTGTCTTTAAAGAATAATTATTGTTGGTTATTGGAACTTACTCCATATATACCAATCCCACACTTGGGTATATATATATATATATATATATATATTTTAGAATTGGACATAGCCCGACAATTTATTTAAAGACATTTATATTATGTTTAATATATCTATAAAAAGAACGTTAAACATAATATAAATGTCTTTATATATATATATATATATATATATATATAACATATTACATATATATTACATATATACATAACATATATATATATATATATATATATAATATACATAACATATATACAGTGTAACCCGGATATAAGAGAAACCCGGATATAAGAGAGCTTTTCTCTGGTCCCAAATTACAGCCTGTGTTAATAAAACAAAATAGACCAAACCCGGATATAAGAGAAACCCGGATATAAGTGACTTTTTCTCCGGTCCCGACAACTCTCTTATATCCGGGTTACACTGTATTATATATATATATGTAATATATATATTTATATATATATGTAATATATATATGTATGTAATATATATATATTACATATATATTACATATATATATATATATTACATATATATATATTACATATATATATATGATATATAACATATGTAATATATATATATATATATATATATATTATATATATATATGTAATATATATATATGTAATATATATATATGTAATATATATTATATATATATATGTAATATATATATATGTAATATATATATATATATATATATATATATATATACATAGGCAGGGTGAAGTAATGGATAACGGCTTGGATTGAGGAATCGGAGAGCCGAGTTCGAATTCCAGTCGAATCCATTACATTCACTTACGTTCTAATACCCTTGGGAAAGGTGTGAATCCTCTTCTTCTCCCTCCAGCTATGTGTAAATAGCAGGACAGACTGGGTTCTATAGCCTTGGATGGCAACTGGTCTAGGAGAAGGACAACTCTGAATTCAAACCCAGTTGTGGAGCCCTGAAAGCAGATGGATGGCACTTTGTGCTACCTTCCGGCAACTCCTGCAGCCACATTGGTACCAAACTGTATTGGTTTATTCTCTCCTTTGGACTCTGCTAGCAAGGCCGAAAGGGGGAACTAGACATCTGGGCAGCCCTTGTTCTCCTTATATCCCACCTGGGCTCATAGCACACAGTGCTATACCATCATCTCTCGAGACAGACGGATGCCACAGCCGCCGGATATATATATATAAGGAGGCACAGTGGAGTAATAGATAGTGTCTTGGATTGAGGAATTTGAAAGCCGAGTTCGAATTCCAGTCAAATCCATTGCATTCACTTACGTGCTAATACTCTTGGGGAAGGTATGAATCCTCTTCTTCTCCCTCCAGATATGGGTAAATAGCAGGACAGACCGGGTTCTATAGCCTTGGATGGCAACTGGTCTAGGAGAAGAACAACTCTTAATTCAAAACCTGCCGAGGGTCATTTGGGGACTTTGTGGCACGTAGTGCACCAAGTCTCTAGATTCGTCCCTTCAAAAAGTGTGGATGGTTCTGCACAAAACCTTCACCACTATAATCAAGTCTCATGCAGCCACCCTCTTGATCCAGCGCAGCACTATCTCTTCAAGGTACTTGATGTAGGCCTCCGTGTTGGCCCTCAACAACAAATTCAGAAGTGAGTTTTCCAAGCTGCCATACCTTCGTAATCACCATTAGCCTCATCCAACTCTTTCCAAAGCTTCTGCACTGTCCTCAGATTGACACCCAAATATTCTGAAATGTTCTTATTGGAGCTTTTGGTGTGAATGCCAAGCAGTACAGCAGGCTGTTTCCAAATTTTTGGTGGAGTGAATTGTATGATAATGCTCTTTTTCTCACAGACCCTACTATACAGTGCAGCCAACAATTGACCCTACTATACAGTGCAGTCAACAAAATCAAAAACAAACAACATAGATGTGAGAAATTAAAAATATGAAGTGGCGACAATTTACCCATTGCACCCTGTATAAGGAAAAGAACATTAAAGCAAATGAGTACGTTTTATTTTTGTGCATTTCACTTTTCTATTTATGGAACATATATGAAAACCACTTTACAGATAGTGAAAAGCATCAATATATTAAGATGATTTTAGAAACCAGTGTAAACCTTTGATGGGGAGATTGTTGACCACTTCAAATGGGGCAAAAATGGAGATTTCTTCTGCATGCTGGCTGTATATGTGTGGTGACCATTTGCAAGAAGTAACTTAGTATTACAGATCATTCTAGTAAGTTTTTGTCCTTGTGTACCAACTTGATCACACCCCTGATGAAACATTGAGGTATAGACCCCTGCTTCATCCAGTTGTTATAATCAGTTCTAGCAGAGGAACAAGAATGGGTAACTGCCTCAAGTACATTTTGTAAGGAAAACCATCTAATCCCAGAGTTTTGTTCCAGACAACCAGCTTCAGCGCTTTCCAGATTGCCAACTATGTGATGGGACTCTTTCCCCCAGCCACTTCAGCTGACAGGGAAATTCAGCCAAATAGGCTTCAACTGGGCTCCCTGGTGAACAGATCCTGAAAGTAGTCATGAAAAGCCTTGCGTATGCCCACATTTGTTGTCACTGTCTGTTTATCTGGCAGCGTGATGGATGCATTCCTAACTTCCTTTGCACACAATTCAGCAGCTATATTTGTAGATTTGGAAGACATTCTTTTTAACCTATCCCTAACTACCAGAGCTTGATCCTTCTTGATAAGCAAGGAGGCCAACTCTGCCCTAACTAAGGTTACTTCCTCACTATCACAGGATTTAATCACCCAATCTACTTTTAGACGCCTTAGAAAATTTGACACTTGCAGGACATATTGAAGGTATGGTAAACGGTTGGCCGGACAGGGATTCGGAAAGATAGCAAAAAAACAAACTTCACTGAGCTACAAAGGGCAGGAAATTGTGGAGAGCCGTATTCACCCACATTTTGAAAGGGCATAGCACATAGAAGAAGGTGGTATTTGTCATTCAAGTTTGTGGTATATATACAGAAAAACCTCTCATCAACAGACTAATAGGGGGAGTGGAGTTTCTCACAGCAATTCTCTTATGCACACGCTAATATATTGTACTTTATATACTGTACACCTGTCTTTGTTTACAATTGAAAAGCCTGCCACTGCCGCCAAGTGGTAAATTTGAGAAATTTTGAAATAAATTGCTGATGATTTGGGAGATTTTCTCCTGTAGATTTTTGTTTATTTTTCCTACAGATTTTGTGTTAATGAAGCTAAGGTAAATGGTTGCCAGGACAGGGAATCGGAGAGATAGCAAAAAGACAAAATTCACTGAACTAGACTGGCAGGAAATTGTGGAGAGCCGTGATCATCCACATTCTGAAGGCACATAGCACATAGAAGAAGGTGGTATTTGTCATTCAAGTTTGTGCTATATATACAGAGAAACCTCTCATCAATGGACTAATAGGGGTATGGGGTGATCCGTTAAATCTGATTTTCCATAGATGAGAAGGAATTATTTTTCAGTCATAAAACCACAATAATAACTACCACTAGTTATGATCATAATATAAATACTATAAACATGTATATATATGGCATAAATAAATATGTATTTAATGTAGATATATTAATCTAAACTACAAAAATAATATATTTCTCACAGCTACTTTCTCACGCATGTGCTAATATATCATACTTTATATACTGTACACCAGTCTTTGTTTACAATTGAAAAGCCTGCCACTGCTGCCAAGTGGTCACTTTGAGAACTAATGACTCATTCTGCTAAGCCTGCAAATTTTGAAATATGTCGCTGATGATTTGGGAGATTTTCTCCTGCAGATTTTTGTTTATTTTGCCTGCAGATTGTGTCTGTTGCATCCAAAATCCGTTGATGTTGGGGGGCATAGATGAGAGTTTTGTCTGTGTGTGTGTATATATATATATATATATATATATATATATATATTCTACTTTCTGAAATTATAGAAAACAAATATAAAAGTAATGATGAATTTTAGTTAGTTGTTTTTAAGTGAGCCTACTGAACATAAAAGATGGTCATGAGGACAAATGCATCAGTCAGTTAATGTTCCATGATCGATTCTCCTCAAAACTATAAAAGAGATCTTATATTAATTTCCAACTGTTGTTGATGCTTTATGAGGGTCATGCAATCACAATTTGTGGTATAGTGTAAGTTGTCACCAATGTGTAAAATAACAAATCAGAATATTTTTATACCACTATATGTCTGTGCTATTGAGTCAGGTCAGCGCAATTAGTGAAAATTTCCTCCAGGAGTCTCAGAGTATGAATGAGTAATGAGAATTCATCATGGCCTATTTTGGGTTTTGTCAGAAATGAGTGTCTGGGAATTATTTCCAATATAAAAACTACTCTCTGTTTTGATACCTACTTTTATGTAAGGGTAAATGGGTCCTCAGACCAAGATCAGTACATCTAAACTGATTATAGCTGTGGTGTACTGGAATCTTCCTAGCATAATAAAATACTTTTGGGATAGTCGCTAATAGGATATTTTTTAATAATATTTTGTAACATCATTTTCATTTGCTATTAGTTTACTATATTCTGGATAAAATTATTTAGATTGTCAAAATGTTTTAATAAGGAAACTGTATATATATATATATATATATATATATATATATATATATATATATATATATATATATATATATATATACACAGTTTCCTTATTAAAACATTTTGATTTCTGGATTTCTTCTAAAAATTTAAATTTGAAAGAATAGAAATGTTACATCTAACTCAATCATGTCTCTCTACCCCCTTCACTCCCTCACTTCGTTAATTTACTTATTACTGCCCGTCATAAATGTGTAAATTTCTTTTCATTTTTCGTTTCAACCTTTGGAAGTAAAGTCTGATGATCCACTGTCCTTTAAAAGGGCTGTGGTGAAATAATTTATTATATGGAACCTTAAAATGGTCTGTTTTTATTTAAATTATTAGCTCTGATTTACATTGAGCTCTCTGGATTTTATCCTCCTTGGGTCTACCCATACGGATTACCTAGTTTTTCGTAAACTAAATATATGTGTGTGTGTGTGTGTGTGTGTGTGTGTGTATATATATATATATATATATATATATATAATCTTCTCAAAGAAGAGAAAATAGTCAAACCATGTTGAGATATGATTCAGTAAAAGAAATAACTCTGCTTATTATAATGAATCTTTCTAGACATTTTCCCTCTGTCTACTGTTTCCTTTTTCTGCCTTCACCTCTCTATATCTCTTGTTCTCTTCTTATTAATATTGTCATATTTCTGTCATTATCTTGTTTCTTTTCTTAACAGTGATTCTTCTTTCTGTCTCTTTTTCTCTTTACTCCTTCTTTTTAAAATTTTCTTTCGCTATCTCTCCCTCTCCTTTTTTATTTATTTTTCTAGCTTCTTTTTCTTTCTCCTCCCTATCTCATTCTCTCTCTCTCTCTCTCTCTCTCTCTCTCTCTCACACACACTCTTTCTTCTCCATTCTTTATTCTCCATTCTTTATTCATCACTCACTCATTCACTCTTCTGTTGCTTTCTTTTATTCTATTCCCTCCTCTTCTCTTTTTGTTCTGTCTTATACTTTTTCTCCCTCTCTCTCTCTCTCTCTCTCTGGACACTGATATTGACTTGGCCTCAGTATATTGATTTGTCTCCGTGACCATTATATTGAATTACTTACATTCAGAATATGTCAAAATATCATCATACAAAGTATTTGTATTTATCTTTTATCTTCCGACCTGAATTTAAAAAAAAACAACACATAAATACAGACAAGAATTAGAATTCATTGATGTAATAATTTTACTGCCATGAAACAATAATTTTTCCTTCTCGCCAGTTGCATGAAGGCAGTGAAGAAAAATCAGATGACTTTTGTATCAATATCAGGAATTAAAGATGGTATCAGAACAACTAGTGACGAATATATTCTACCTTACCATTCTAATATAAAATTAGCGTACTTGCAATATGGTAGTAATACTTACCTATCCCAGCTTTTCTTTTTGGTGGAGGATTAACTCAAGTGTCAAGGGGGAAAAATTTTTGAACAGTTGCCAAATTCCTACCATAAACTTAACCATGTTACATTTTGTATGATATGACATGGGCGTATGAATAATTACTACCAGCAATATGGTTCCCTTTCTCCATGCCACTGATGTTGTCCAAGGGAAAGGCAATGGCCAATACAGCGCAGCACTGGTATGAGTAAATACTACTAGCAATATGGTAACACTTTGTACATGGGTGAAAACAGACATACATGCATATTTCAGTAAAAACCCTGTATTAATAATTTGCATGTAACAATAGTCTGTTAAAGCTGTAAAACAGACATATTAGCAGATATTAAAAAAAGAAATGAATTAAGGTCATAACTGATAATTTGACATGGTCATCATTGTGTCTGTGATTTAGCTTTGGGCATTAGAAGGCAAGAGAAGATGGAGATCTTGTGGCACACATGCCTTTTTCCATAGCAAATGAGTTCTAACTGGCCAGATTATTTAGTTTATGTATGTATATATGTATATATATATATATATATATATATATATATATATATATATATATATATATATATATATATATTTAGAATTGGACATTGTCCGACAATTTATTTAAAGACATTTATATTATGTTTAACGTTCTTTTTATAGATACAAGTATTTAAGCAAAATTTCGGAGAGCGAAAATTTTCTATGAAAATTTCTCGGACATTCAGGCCGGTAAATGTTATTTAATACTGTTTATTATAAAACAGAGCATTTGCTTAAATACTTGTATCTATAAAAAGAACGTTAAACATAATATAAATGTCTTTAAATATATATATATATATACATATATAATACATACATATATATATATATATGTATATATATATATATACATACATATATATATATACATATATATATATACATATATGCCAGACTGTGAGGTGATGTATTATTTTACTCACTGATGTACACACAAATTGCAGCTGAAGAGTTTTTCTCTCTCTAGGACACAGGCAGGGTTTTATTTTATGAGAGATCGGCAGTTGACCATGAAGTACATCCCCTTTCCGCATGCCACTGATGTTGTCCAAGGGAAAGGCAGAGACCAATACAGCATAGCACTGGCATCATTACAAGAGTTACCAGAATGAAACTGAACATAACATCGGACTGTCCTAGGGACTCTGGCTCTAGATTTGTATTCAGAGTTGTCCTTCTCCTAGCTTGGTTGTCAACGATACCTACAAATCTCAGATTACCCTACTATTTTATTCATATTTGGATGTTTTGAATTTGAATTGAAAATTTTTTCCTTCTCTTAGATCAGTTGCCACCTAAGGCTATAGAATCCAGTCTGTTCTACTATTTATCCATAGCTTGGAGGAGAAGAGATGGATTCATACCTTTCCTGAGGGTATTAGCATATAAGTGAATGTAATGAACTCAACTGAAACTTGAACTCGGCTTTCTGATTCATCAATCTGAACCCCAATCTGTTACTCCACCATGGCTCTTCTATACACACTGCCTTGACATATACACAAGTTACAGCTGAGTAGACAATCAAGTTTTGTAACATCACAATGGTAACATTAAAAGAACAGAAGTACCCAATGACATTTCAATTTTATTTTTTGGGATTAGACATCTTAAACTTTATTTAGCTCAATGTGACACAGACAATTCAGCTGAATAATTTTCAAAGGAGTTTTTAAAATTTAATATATAACTGGAATTAAAGAACTCTCAGTAACTGTATATTGACTTACAATATGGCCAACCTTTGAGTTGCATAATAAAATCTCAAACAATAAATAAATTATTGTAAATATTTCTAATATTAGGTTGGTGCAAAAATAATGTTGTTTTTTGACGTTCAACTTCATGGGAGAAAACAACATTATTTTTGCACCAACCTAATAAAATGCAAATGTTATATTCTGAAATTCACATGGTATATTTCTTATTTAAATTAATTAATACACTAAAATATTGAAATCTCAAACAATAAATAAATTATTGTAAATATTTCTAATATTAGGTTGGTGCAAAAATAATGTTGTTTTTTGACGTTCAACTTCATGTGAGAAAATGACATTATTTTTGCACCAACCTAATAAAATGCAAATGTTATATTCTGAAATTCACATGGTATATTTCTTATTTAAATTAATTAATACACTAAAATATTGAAATCTCAAACAATAAATAAATTATTGTAAATATTTCTAATATTAGGTTGGTGCAAAAATAATGTTGTTTTTTGACGTTCAACTTCATGTGAGAAAATGACATTATTTTTGCACCAACCTAATAAAATGCAAATGTTATATTCTGAAATTCACATGGTATATTTCTTATTTAAATTAATTAATACACTAAAATACTTAATATATACAACAAATATTACTTCATTGCATTTATCACCATTGTAAATATATATATATATAAATTACACTACATATTGGTTTTATATTTAAAATAATCATTTTGTGCAAAGTTTCAGTAAATACTTTTTGAAAAAGATGAAAAAAATATTGAATATCCTATATGAAACAGAATCAAACGGACTATTACTTTGTGGAATAGCCTTTGTTCATATCAGCAGCCTCCAGACATTTCCTATAAGTAGTCAATTCCTTTGAACACTCTTTGGTTGTTATTTTGGACCATTCTTCATAGCAGATCTTATTTGAATCAGAAACCTGACAAGCAGGTATGGATTTTCAGTCAGATTTATGTTACTGAATAGGCCACTTCAATAGTTTGATTTTCTTATTTTCAAACCACTAAACATAATTAAAAAAATTTAAAAAAAGGGAAGCAAGGAAATGAATGGGAGTTCCACAGGCAGGAAGTGTGAGAAAAGAAACTATTGGAGTAGAAACTATTGGAGTTTTGCCAATATGTTTAGAATCATTGTTTTATATTTTCGAATTGGACAAAGTCCGATAATTTATTTAAAGACATTTATGATATGTTTAAATGCCGGTAAATGTTAGTTAATACTGTTTATTATAAAAACAGAGCATTTGCTTAAATACTTGTATCTATAAAAAGAACGTTAAACATATCATAAATGTCTTTAAATAAATCATTGTTTTGCTGAAACTCTGAAATGAATGCTAATGATAATATTAGCTGTTTCCTTATAAGGAAACATTTGGCATTCATTGACTGAGCAGCCAGTACTGCTTTTGGTTGAAATTTATAAAAATCTTTCTCTTAAAACAATTTTTCATGAAAATAGGTTTCTAAAGTCCAGTAACTGTTATCCCTCTTTCCAGTATTGATCGGGGCTTCTCTCCTAACATTTTATTTGAAGTAGTATGTAACATCAGCATCTTGATTATGCCATTAGTTTCCCTTGAGTCACATTTATTTTAATCATTTCACCGCAAGCAAAGTGGGAACGACACTAGTACGCAAGGAGTTACAGAGAGTCAAGAGAGAAAAGACTGGTTATAGGGGGACTGGGGAAAAATAAAAGCTGAACAGGGTTCAAGAAGATAGAAGATGGCGATTGACATTGCATTTAAAACTTTGAAGATTGTAGTTATCAGGGAAGCAAGGAAATGAATGGGAGTTCCACAGGCAGGAAGTGTGAGGAAAGAAACTATTGGAGTAGAAATGGTGGTTATATTTAACTAATTTAACAGTAAAAGGGTGGGACCTAGATGCCAATCTAGTAGCATACTTAAACTCACATATCTGGAGCAAAAAGCTTGTCAGAGCAGTAGCCATGAAAATATTTGTAGAAAAGACAGAAAGAAGCTACGTCATGTTGATGAGAAAGTGATTGACGTCAAGAGGCCAAGTCAGGATAGATCCTTCTTTGGATTTTGTCAAGAACCTCAAGATGAGTAGCAGGAATACCAGGCCAGATATGGTGACAGTATTCAATGCACAGACAAATGGTAGAGTTGTAAATGTGCAAGATGGACTCTGATGAGAAAAACCCTCTGGTATGATACAGTGACCCAACTTTCCTTGCAGTAGATGCAGCTATTGATTCTACGTAGTCATTCCAACTCAAGTCAGCTGAAAATGTGAGGCCAAGAAGGCACAGTGTGTTGCTCCCCATGGGCATCTATTTTAGTTGTTACTATTGTTGAAAATCCTCAAGTGATTTTGTTTCTATTATTTGGTACAGTTCTTTGTTTGTGATTCTTTAGCACCAGTTCATGTTGTCCAAAGAAGGTTGATCTTTGCCAAGATCCACAGGCTTCACTTGTTCAAAGCATTTTTTTAACAATTTATCTTAGAAAACGGTTGTATACAGCTGATAGTTTAGTTATTGCTGGCAAAGCTATTTAAGAATATAACATGAGTTTCAAGTTAATGTTTTGGTTCTGTAGCAGTTTGCGGTATTGGGTGAAACGACTATGTTCAATTTCCTTAACTACTCTATGAAACTTGTTATAACTGATCCATATACCAAGCTATTTGAAGTGTTTCATATTTATTAATTACACATTCTGGATTTTATGATGCATTCAGGGTATGTGCTATCATTGCCTTCACTCCAATTCCAGATCATAGTTTCTTTTAGAAAGGTTTATCTTGAGTCCTATTTATTGGAACACTTTGTAGAGAATGTTGATTTTTTGTTCAAGATCATTCTTATCCCAACTATGAATATTGATTGGGGTTTCCTTCCTTAACTTTTATTTGAGGTAGTGTGGAATGTCACCATCTTGAATATAGCATTATTTTCACAATGTGTTACATGTGATATCCATTTTAGTTGCTGCTGCTGCTGTTGAAAGTCCTCAAGTGACATGGTTTCCAATACTTGGTACAGTTCTTTGCAATTCTGTAGCGCCAGTACACAATGTTCAAAGAAGGATTATCATTGCGAAGATCCACAGGCTTCACTCATTCAAAATCATTTTTAGCCATTGATCTGAGTTTAGATATTTGACATTATACATTATATCCATCAGAAAGTCTCGATCTGACAAAGATATTTAAGAACATGATATGGGTTTACAAGTTAATGTTTTGGTTTTGTAGCAGTTTGTGGTGTTGTGTGAAACTACCTTTAGCACAGCCTATGTTCGATTTCCTTTTCTCCTAAATTTCTTAAAACTGATTCATACACTGAGGCATTTGGAGAGTTTAGCATTTACTAATTTTATATTCTGAATTTGATGGTTGAATTTGTTTAGTGGCATATCAACCATTATGGGTTATTTAATGTTGGATTCGAATACAGTTAATGGCTTCAGTTAAACATATTTTGAACGCAGTTGTATGCCTTCAACTACAGATAAATGTATTGCTGATCATGTATTGTTGGCCTTTTTTTATATAAAAAGGTATTGTTGGTATTTTTACTATTAAAATGTATTTTTATACTTACATAGTGTTTTTGCTTGGGAGGATCACTTTTTCCCCATAGCTGGGACCTTAACCTCATATCCTGAATACAAATTACTCTAAAGTAGTTTGTAACACATTTATTTATCATCTCTCAGTTGCATCTCAGTCTTTGGGGACAGTGTGCTCATGGGCAGCGCCGTTGAAGCACAGAATTGCAACTGAGGAAAATTATACTGAGAGGTGCCCAGCCCTGAGGAACAGCTGCCTGAGGCTGTGCAATCTCATTGCACCAGAAAGAGGGAATAGTGCTCACATCGAGGTCAGTGCAACCGATGGTTACAGTGGCTCAGGGAATTTTTGTTCCTAGCCCAGATGTACGTGGTTGGGCTCCCCACATTAAACCGACCTTGTGTCACAACACAACCTCATGGAGGTCAAGTAAATACCAAATTACTATAAAGTAAAGCTAGGGCTTTTTAATCTCAGAATTTGTGGGAGAATTGAGCTCCAATTTCGCATTTATTCATATAGATTCCATAATATATGTTTTACTTCCTTAGCTATTATGTTTCTCTAACTCTTCAAATGTGGAATGCAAGAGATCATTGGTCAAGACTTCCTCCAAACAAAGCGATGCTTAGTATATGATCATCCCTTACGATGAGCTTCTTCCAGAGAAACAAACAAATGATTTGAACAAATTCTGTACTCAGTTAGACCAAATGAAAGCAATAATAAAATAGGCTTTTTATAGGTCAAATGCAATGAGCTAACTTTATGGTTAGTGAGGTCTTTTGACTTTTATTTACTGACATATAGATATTATAACTGAAATATAAACCCCATATCATTTACATTTCTGTTATTCTTTGAATAGTTTTAGGATTAATTTTGTGTTTCTGTAATTAAATATATTTCATTAATTATGCTATATTATGTATAAACATTGTCATCTGATGTAATTTTATAAACAAGTCTATGTAATTGTCAACATTTGTTCGTAAAAAAAAACCTATTATATGATGAAAAGCTTTCGACAAAATAGCATTGAATATAAAGAGTAGCAAATATGATTATTTTTTTCTTTTATTTATTCACAAGCCATTATTGTTTCCATGTAACACAAAATAGAAAATAATATTATCCATTATAGCAAAAGGAATTATCTTTTTATACACAAGTGTGTGTAATATATATATATATATATATATATATATATATATATATATATAGGGAGAGAGAGAGAGAGAGGGAGAGAGCCATATACCTGCCCAGATATATTTATGCATATATATATGTATGTGTCCTTATATTTGTATAAAATATATAGATATATATATTCACATATATTTGCATGTATTTGTTCATGTGAATATATCTATCTATGTATGTATATATATATATATATATATATATATATATATATATATATATATATATATATATATATATATATATATATTAGTATGTTTGTGTGTGTAGTAAATATTATACTTTAAATACAGTTATATATATATAAACATATATATAATTAAATGTTTTTTATAGGTTTTTGAATGTAAGAAATATTGGCACACACTTAAATGGATGAGAATAGACTGAAGATGGCATTTTAATAATTCTGACTGACATGAAATGTTCAGAAAATGGTAATTGGCAAAATGGCCAATAAACTAATATTGGTCCACAGAAAGAAATAAAACTGAGGAAAAATATTCAGAATTTTTACATAATTGAATATATATTGCTGTGTTTTATATATATATATTTATATATATATATATATATATATATATATATATATGTGGTAGCAAGAATCAGTTGTCAGCTAATCCAAATGTCTCCTCTTCTCTGTCATCTTGCAGTCATTGGAGAAAATTGATTCTATATCAGCTTCCCATGATATTTATGCTTCCATATGATGTTCACTGATAAGATGCAATTCTGAGTCTTCTCAGTATGAAAGACTTTTTCTATTAGATCTGTCATGATGATGAGTTTTCTAAAGCCTACTCATCATTTTGGCTCCCTGAAAAGCCAGGTTATAAAAACTTCTCACCTATCATAAAGAATATTGAATCAAGATATTGCTTTATCCACATGTAAGCACATGAGTGCTGCTGTATCAGTTTTGCTTCTACGAAGCTGCCTGCCTGTCTATATCTGTTTGCCCTGCATAGTCAGCTCCCCACCTTACCGAAGCTCATGTCAAAATTACTTATATAGGGTAAATACATGAGACAATTTGAGAATTTTTTACTTTGACGTTTTGCTAAGGAAACAGCATCATAAGATAGATAATTTTATTTGGCAATAAAAAAAGTGCATTAGTGAGATGAAATGTGATTCACGTTAAGTGTCTGAATGCTTGATTTTTAACTGTCATTATAGAAATTAGATTTTAACTAATTTCTATAAAGATTTTAATAAAGATTTCAATAAAGATTTTAACTAATTTCTATAAATTTCTTTCTATAATGACAATATTAGTCTTGTTAGGGTCTTACATTGTTTTGCATAGATGTGGCAACATTGGACATTTTTTGCAGGAGACATACTTGAATAGATTTTTAAAGTAAAAAAACCAAGTACTTGTTTATGAGTAGAACTAATTTTCACTTTACCATTGTCATTATAGGAATTATATTTTAAATAATCCTAACTCAGTTTTTATTTTACATATTCCATATTGAGCAATCTTGAATCTTCATGCCTGCAAAAAACAGATTTTCAAGAGGACAATTTTTTTTCCCCCTAGATAAAGCTATTATTTTAACTACCTTCACTCCTCAGTAATGTTTATTGTTTTCAAAAGCGATGATTAGAATTTTAATAAGACCTAAACATATGAAAGTGCATTTATACGTTTTCTTTGTTCTTGAGAAAACAAAAATTTCAAACGCTATTTATTAGATTATTTATTGGAATGGTTGACAAAACATTTGTTAATTGTCTATCAATTCAAACTTTATAAAATGGTAAATAGTAAGGATTTCATTATAGTTGGTTGATATATTTTTATAATTTAGTAAATGTTTATAAATTTATGAATAAAACATTGTTTTTATATTTCTTTCTTTATGTATTGGTAAATGATAAATATTGCATTGCATTAGTTTTTGTTAATATAATTGTATTACTTTTTAGAATCCTATAAATACAAAATTATACTTGCAAATAAACAATCTAATAGTATTTATTATTTTTGTTGTAAATTCTCACGAACAAAAAAAAAAATGTATAAATTCATTTTCATGATAACAAGGAGGAGGGTTATACTTAACATCAGGAAGAGACAGCTAGAAGTTTCTGGGACACATAATAAGGAAGGAGGGCCTGGAGAATCTGATACTCACAGGTCGAACAGAGGGAAAGAGAGACAAGGGAAAACAACACATGACATACCTGGCGGACTTAAGCAAGTGGATGACAGAACGTGGTCTGGGGGAGGAAGCAGAGGGAAGGAACTTGTTAAGAGCTGTAAGGGATAGAGGGAGGAGGTGGAGAGCCATGATTGCTGACGTCCTGAAAGGAGTTGTCACATAAAAAGAAAGAAAGAAGCTCATCATTAAAATTATTAGGATATCTTTGGTAACAAAGAAAAGAATACTGAACTGTTATGTGACATCTGTCCTTCTTTACGGCAGTGAATGTTGGACGATTTCCTCAAAGATCAAGAAGAGACTCAAGGTGACAGAGATGTGGTTCTACAGAAGGATGCTAAGGATATCATGGACTGAGCATGTGAGCAACAATGTGATCCTAGAGAGGTTGCAAACAAGGAGGAGGCTTATACCTAACATCAGGAAGAGGCAGCTGAAGTTTCTGGGACACATAATGAGGAAGGAGAGTCTGGAGAATATGATACTCACAGGTCGAATAGAGGGAAAGAGAGACAAGGGAAAACAACACATGACATACCTGGCGGACTTAAGCAAGTGGATGACAGAACGTGGTCTGGGGGAGGAAGCAGAGGGAAGCAACTTGGTGAGAGCTGCAAGGGATACAGGGAGGTGGAGAGCCATGATTGCCTACATCCTGAAAGGACATGGCACATAAAAAGAAAGATATGTTTAGATTTTATTACAATTCTAATTATCATTTTTTTAAAAACAATAAACATTGCTAAGGAGTTAAGGTAGTTAAAATAACTGTGATGTCAAGAGAAAAACCATCCTTTTGATATTTGTTTTTTTTAGGGTACGAGTGTCTGTGTTTGACTCATATTGTTATGTACTAATTTAGTAAGAACAGGTGATAACCTGAAATAGTCTGGTTATATAATAATCATAGGAGACTCATAACTTATGGCATTTTTCAATGTGTGTTTGTAAATTATTATTTTATTGAAATTGCATTTTCTCTTTTGTATTTACCATTATATCAGATTCTCATCCATTTTATTTTGTTTGTTTGTTTGGGGTTTTATGGCATATCAACCACTATGGGTTATTTAATGCCAGATCCAGTATTTGCTAGATATATCAAAAACGTATAGCTAGCAACATCATTGTTTCAAAAACATATAGTTGGCAACATCATTGTTTCAAAAAAAAATGCATCCCTGGCAACATCATTGTTTCAAAAGCGTATAGCTGGCAACATCATCGTTGTTTCCCATCACATTTTAGGGATAAGGTGTTAGTATATTTAGTGTAGGGTTTGGGAGAGAAAGTTAATTGTAAGTTGTAGTTGTTTTGGGATGGGTTAGATGTGATGGGGCATGACATGACCAGCCGATTGATCGGATTGACAGCCTTTTGGTTGGACGTAGTTTATCGTCATACCCAGCACGTGGACACACCTTGGGATTTCACTATTTGCCCATAGCTGGGACCCTAACAGGTGCTACCACCCCGGGTCAGGGTGGACCTGGGAACATCAGCAATTAAGAGGTGGTTCCACGCTTCCTCAAAACCTCCTGATCAGAGGCCTTGCTGTTGGATGCAGTTTAACATTTTATTTTGCGTGCATGCATGTATACATACATGTTCAAGGTGCTCTACAAAAGTATTCAAAATCTGGCCTATGATAAAAAATAATTTAAATCCTTAGTTTCCATTATTCTTTTATAGACATATATGCAGTGATTTTTTTTCAAAACATATTTTCAGTATTCTATATCAAGACAGGCAAGTGAGGATTGGGCAACTCCAGCCTAGATATGACAGCTATACTCCATTTTGGTCTGATCTGGCTCTTGAAAAGATAGAGAATGGCAGAGGAATCAGATACTTACTGGAGCAGTAAAATGAACCATTCCATTTTTCCAGCGTCTTTATAGCATGACAAATAAACTGACAATGGAAGACGGAGTAAATCTTGTGCTCTCGTATACAAAAGATGTCACCGTTGTTTGTTAAGTTACAACAGGTTTGCCTATGAGCCCATAATTTTGATGAGTTGACACGTCATCATATCAAGCAACCTCACCAAGAGCGAGACATGTTTGTGTGTGTATATGGCTGCAATATTTTTTGTTTCTTTGCTTAAACATATCTCTACATATATACAAAAATATATCTTTTTTTTTAGTTGTTAATAAGAGATATATTTATTTGTACAGTAAAAATTTAAGTAAAATATATTACAATTTTTATTTTCATCTGAGATTTATTGTAGAATTTTGTACTGATAAAGTATGTACATAATTTGAGATTAATATTAAAGAGTATTTCTGTTTATCTGTGCCTATGTTAGATACACACACACACACACACACACACACACATATATATATATATATTGTCATCCACAGACAGACTGTTTCGCTGTATCACAGCTCATCAGTGTGGCTAGACGTCCGGTTGCCTCTGGCTAGAATCGAAAACCGGCTGAATTTGCGTCAGTCGGAAATTTTACCCTGAAGCCGTTGGCGCACGGCAGAGAAGAAGATGAATTTAAGCGTATTTATTTTTAGATAAACACACAGTGACTGAGAGAACTCGATTCAATTTACCGAAGAGTCTTGCATTATTAGCCGTAATAGTCACTGTTTACAAACCCACACATCCTCCCCAGAGAGCTCAACCGAAATAAATTTTTCAGGAGCATATATATTGTCATCCACAGACAGACTGTTTCGCTGTATCACAGCTCATCAGTATATATATATATAATGTGAATGTTTGAGTAAGAGTCATAGGCAGGGTATTATATTTTTAATGTTATACTTAATAATTCCTGTTCCTGTACAAAGGAATATTATTTAGTGTATGAAAAAATTGTACAATAGAATTTGATTATTGACTTAACCAACGTTCAAAATCAAAGACCTTAAAGGTTGGAAGAGAAAATGTGGCTGTAGATGTTAGTTGTTTTTAGAATTCAATTTTTAATTGTCACTTGTACATAAATAAGAAAGGTTATGTTAAAAAAAATGAGACCATATCTTTCCTGAGAAATTTGTATTAATGATACTTATGTCTGTCTGTATGTAATAATGCCTCAAGTCGGGCAGCCATCTGTGAGATCATGCTGTTCAAGTCATGGCAATTATGTGTGAAAAATAATATCACCCAAATGTCCGCCAAATCTGAAAGAAAAAGAAAAAAATCATTAGATGCTTAAACTTAATTCACATTTAAAATCGGTCCGAGTTATTGGAACACCCTTTACTATTAGAGCACAAGCACCAATCATCTCAAGCAATGTCACAAGCTTTGAGGACAGCCAGATGTTGTGTGAATGACTACTGGCTCGAGCTGTGTGAGAGCATACAGTTAACATTCAACACTGGTGACATTCACAGAATATATGAAGGAGGAATAAAAAAAAAAGTCATTGGTCTAACAAAATGCAAGACAGCACTGGGCCAGTTAGATTATCAAGGGCACAGACAAACAGATGGAGAGGTGGGTGGCACACTACTTGGAACTGTACTTCAGAGAAAGCAGAATCTCAGATGATGAACTAGACGCTGTAGCTCATGTACTAGTCATGAAGGGACGGGATGCATTGCTGGAGAGGTGAGCAGAACCATTGACAAGTTACCCATGGAAAAGGCACCAGAAATGGATGGCATTCCACTAGAAGCCATCAAGTGTGCAAAGAGTGTTTTACTTGACCACATGGTGAGTCTACTCTGTCAATACTTGGAGGATGAAACAGGATATGAAAGACTGCAATATAGTCACCCTCTATAAGAATAAGGGGGACTGAAGCAATTGCAACAGTTAGAGAGGAATCTCCCTGCTGAACATCGTCAGGAAGGTCTTGGTTCATGTGATCTTTGGTAAACTACAGAATCTTGCTGAAAGCATATATATCCTGAGTCCCAGTGTGGTTTCAAGTTAGAGTTTTCCACGATTGACATGATTAACAAATACAAGTGTCATGCCAAGAACAGAGACAACAAGAGTACATTTCCTTCATCGACATCACAAAAGTATTTGATCTTGTGAGCAGAGACGGCTTCTTCAAGATACTCAACATGATCAGTTATCTTCTGAGACTCTTCAAGATTGTCCAGTCATTTCATATGGACATGAAAGACGTACAATTTGGTGACTCTTATTTAAATGCTTTCAATAGCTGCAGCAGTGTGAAGCACCTACCTTATTTGACATCTTCTTCCTGGTCATGCTGAAATGAAGCATTCATGGCTTCAACTAAAACTGATAGCATTTACTTGCACATAAGAATAGATGTTCAGTTTGTCTTGACTGAGAGTGAAATCAAAAGTCTGTGGTGTTCTCATTATAGACCTGTTGTTCA
>OZ038479.1:83270954-83315954 GCA_964036315.1 Acanthosepion esculentum | reverse complement strand
GTCGTTTACGCATAGGCCCGACGCACGAGTTCCGGTCGAAAAATAAAATAATATTTCAAAGTGCTTCTATTTTTCAACCAATAAAAATGCTTCCCTCCTAATTATACTCGTGTCGTTTTTCAAGTCCATTAAGCCATAAAAAGGGTCACACGGGGAAGTACAAGGCAATCAACAGGAGGCCGGGGAAGAGATCTGTCACGGTCAGTCTGGGCAGTCAGCAGCAGTCAGCAGGAGGAATGCCACTTCAACCAGTGGGAACTACTATGAGAGATCAACCCGGATCGGTAGCCGACTTATGAATTATACCACAAGGTAGCTGTCCCAAAATCACACGTTCCCATTGAAATAAATCACGTAAATCTATTTCTGCTGTTGTCGTATTTCTGTCTTGCAACCATACGCTTGTCTATAACATTAGCTATGTTTTCCATATTGTTTTTTTTATTGTTCTCTAACTAATCTTTGTTTTCCAACATTGTTTTCCTCTTGCTCATAATTTCCCTGTCTTTTGAGGTTATATTTTTCCTACAATCCATGGCAGTCTTTATCAGAAATTTAAAAAATCTTTTTTAATGACTCTACTATTAGATTTACCTGATTATAATATGATAAACAATGCATGAGTTGTGTAATAAAACTATTGTTAATATTTTTCATAAAAATATAAGCTGAAATTCACATGGTATATGTATCATTTAAATATAAATACAGCATGTAGCAGTAGTACTTTCCATGTTAAGATATTAGCAAGATGAAAATACCATTGTCACTAATGTCTTAGCATCATGTGGGAGGTATTCCTGCTGCACATTGTATATTCTGAAAATTTAAAACATTGGTTGGTTAATAACAATTAACAAGTCATTATATTGATTAATAAAATCTGCTAGTGTATATGCTTGTGTGTGTGTGTATATATATATATATATTTCGGTTGAGCTCTTTGGTTTGAGGTGTGAGTTTGTAAACAGTGACTATTTAAGCTAATATTGCACGACTCTTCGGCAGAATTGAGTCACTGTCAGTCACTGCGTGTTTATCTAAATCTGAAAATAAACACGCTAAAATTCACCTTCATCCCTGCCGTTCGCCGACGGCTTACTGGTAGAAGTTCCGACTGACGCCAATTCAGTCGGGTTTCGATCCTAGCTAGAGGCAACCGGATGTCTATCCACACTGATGAGCTGTGAAACAGCGAAACAGTCTGTCTGTGGATGACAAAAATATATATATATATATATATATATATATATATAGTCATTGACAGACAGACTGTTTTGCTGTATCACAGCTCATCAGTGTGGCTAGACATCCGATTGCTTAAAGCCGGATCGAAACCCGACCAATTTGGAATCAGTCAGAGATTCTACCCCAAAGCTATCATCACACAGCAGAGATTAAGGGAATTTTTAATGTTTTTACAATATGAAAGACATCAGATATTTCTAAACATACTTTAGAAAGCCATAAAGTGAAGACTACCTAATGTCAAAGGGCAGGTGCCAAGTTTTAATTTTTGGACATATTGAGAGCATTCACATGGCAGTTTTCACTCTGGTTATTGTGAACAATGAGGGTCAGATCACGTCATTTCATCCTGCAGTATGTCATGGTCTATGTCTATCTAACACTGCTGGAAACAGTGTTTCTCCACTGATTCAAGGTAGAGGCCTAAGGAAGGCTGCATATATTCCAAAAGGAATCTGTTTCTTCCCACATGGTATATATGATTCAGGAGTAGTTGGCCAAGAACATGCCAACATCTAGCCTCCTTGCTCTCCTAATTTTGAATCCCCTGTTGGATATTGTCAACAGGGATACCAACCAGTGTCATCAAAATACTAAGATGCTTCACTTGATCTGTGCATTTGCTTCCAAGGTTGCGTTGAGTCTATCCTCAAGGTATAAAATCACTCTGAATAAAAACCAACTTGTGCTTCATCAAGTGCGGCATTTGCCTTTGTGCATCAATCATTTTAACAAAGCTAAATGCAGGAGAAATGTGTTTGGATTCCATTGTATATGAGAATGGAAAACAATACTGATGCCAAGATATCTGAAAGCAGCAAAAAATGCTGGTTTTAAAAATCGAAACTGTAGAAAAGTTAACAAAATCAATGAATGATGAAGATTATAGAATGTCAAGGACCCTATATTAACATCAAAAGTTATAAACTAATTAATCCGGATTTAAGAGAAATAGTATTAAATATATCAAGGACCCTATATTAACATCAAAAGTTATAAACTAATTAATCCAGATTTAAGAGAAATAGTATTAAATATATCAAGGACCCTATATTAACATCAAAAGTTATAAACTAATTAATCCGGATTTAAGAGAAATAGTATTAAATATGTCAAGGACCCTATATTAACATCAAAAGTTATAAACTAATTAATCCGGATTTAAGAGAAATAGTATTAAATATGTCTATTTGGCCTGTATCATTTGGGCTATAAATAAATATGCTTGTGATACTTAGTTTTCATAATAAAACTTGATACTCCTAAAGCAAGTTATCAATACATTATTAATCAGCATAGATATTATAAACTGAAATTCACATAGTATACTTATATAAATATATACTGAAAAGTAGACCAACATTGGTTGGTTAATTCCACTTGTGAAAACTTGTTAAATAACATCTGACATAGTATAATTATTTAATTCACTAATACAATTATGACGATTATATAATTGTCTCTGCCAAAAGTTAATTCTCAATAATATCTACAGTTTTCAGTTGTCACTTAAATTCTAATGTGTTGAGAGGTAGAAGAAATGATATGAGAGCAAGTTGATAAAAGTGCTTTGGAAATGTAAACTAATTTGAATCTGTACAGTAAAATAAATTAATCTTCTGCTGGGACCTTACTATACACATTCAACCTCACTGGACTATGAAATGTGAACCTCTAGTTTAGACAGTGGGATCATTAATATGCATGCTACTTAGCATCTTAAAATCTCATTAGCACAGGCCTGAAGGTGAAAATATATGTTTCCTGCAACTGATATGAAAAAACTTTCTAAATCATTGTGATGTCATAATGTTTGCTGAAGTAGCTATAGAACAGCTTAGTTTGGAAGAAAGCCACAAGTGTGAGATACCCAGTGGGATAGAACTCACTGCAGTAGTAATGGTCTGTGAAATGAGTTTTCTAACTATTGCAAGCTTGGTTTCCCATGAACAGATTATCAACTGTGGTGGGGGGGATGTCACTGAGATTACTTGTACTTAGCAATAAAAGAATTAATAATGTTAAAGAAATAATATCTCAATAAAATGTAATCATACCATTATATATATATTTTTTTTTTTAAGCTTATTACCCCAAGCAAGGCTGGAAGCCACTAGCAGGCAAGGGGTTACAGAAGGTTTGGAGGAAGAGCAGATAGGAGTGGTAAAGGAGAGGATGTGGAGAAAGATAGTGGATCGATCAAGGCAAGGGGGTTACAGAAGATTTGGAGCGAGAGCAGATAGGAATGAAAGGTGAAAGGATGTGGAGAAGCGAAGTGGATAGATCAAGGCAGCTGGAGATGTCGATTGACGTTACACTTAAATAGTTGGAGATTGTATTTGTCAGGGAAACAGGAATAAGGAAGGGAGTTCTACAGGCGAGATGTGCGAGACATGAAGCTATTGGAGTAGAAGAGACGTCTACATCTAACAAATGAAACATTTATGTTGTATAAAGTTATTGGGAAGTTTTCAGAATTTGTTAGATGAAGCAACAGTATTATTAAATTTTGACTAATTTTTCTATTAATCATATTTTTGTTGTTGTTTTTTTCATCACAATATTGGATGTCATTTGACATTTTATGACAGTTAAGCAAAGAAACATGGAACAGAAATAAAAATGAAGCCTGACAAGCATGATGATGATGATGATGACGACGACGACGATGATGAGCAACACAAAATAAAAGAAAAAGAAAAACTGGTAAAAAAAAAACTTAATGAAAGCATAGAGATATCTTAACTTCTGTTTACGAGTGAGCTCTGAAAATCAAAAAAAATCATAAAGAACTGTTTAAACACTGATGTGTAAGATATTTTCCAAGCACATTCTTCAGACTGAGCTGATTTATTTCATTATAAAATCTCTGTAGAGTTTGACTGCAAAAAAAATTATGATGACATGTTCACTATTAATAAAAATCAATAATTATTTCTATTCCCCAAAAGTTTGGTTTAAAATCAAATTAGCTTTTCAGTTAATAACTTGCATAGTTTTTACTTCATTAATAAATGAAAAATAAATGATTGAAAGTGAAAGGGTTGAAATTGAATTAATGTTTATAATTTACCAACTAATTATGTAACATAAACAAATACAAATGTATAAGATATTTCTTTCAAAAAATTGAAAGTTCTTAAGCTAGAAAACAAGTTGTGATTTTCATGTAATAATTGAATTTATTTTCCGCTTTATCCTTTTTATCATTCAAGAAAATTTAATGCTGGTCAAGTAAATTTTGGCTTCAGATGTATAGGTCAAGTGCTAGAGCAACAAAAAAAAAAGAAAATATTTAGATCAAACAGAAGCATGCAAGAGGACATTTAGTTAGCATCAATATTGGTGCTGCAAGCACAAACATGGGAGTCAGGCAAGAGTTCTTTGAGACATGGCAAACAATTGTGTAAAACAGCATCCTACCCGGCAAATTTAGCTTCTAAGTGTAGACATCAAGGCTTACTTGTCCTTTTGCAACATTATATCAAAGTAAGTCTGGAAAGAGAACAGCAAGCCTAAGATTCAAATGATTATCTATATAAGTGCCTGCATATTACTCATTGTTACATTTGTATCATATAGATATGTTTACATACTGACAAAACTTACATGTATATACATATAAACACATACACTATCTTTTTCTCTCTCTCATATCTTCGGACGTTTGAAAATACGCACTCTTTTCTCACTGAAACCCTTCTTTAAACCTTCTCTCTGTTAAATTTTAATGCCCCCTCCACCTTTGGACCTCCCTGCCTTTCTCGTCTGTTACCCCTCTATATAGATCCCATGTCCTCCCACACTCTCACACATAATCTCACTAATTTTTCCTGGAGTTGTTTTATCTGTTTTCTTTTTGAATCTGTAGGTCTGATGAATTGGATTGTTCTTACGATTCCAATGGAATAAATTATGACCATGGAATATTAGTGTTTAAGTCTTTTTATTATATCCTTACTCTGTCCTGGACATCGAGTTCTACCTGGATCATATCCTCTTGGAATTATTTTTATACATATATGTATGTGTATATATAATTGCATATGTATGTGTATATTTACCACTAATATTGTCTATATATATATATATATATATATATATATATATATATTATAAATTAATAGATTTAAAATATGGTTTTACCGCTACACAGTGATAACCATGTTTCAGAAATGGAAGCTAAAGCCCCTGAATTTAATTTTGTTATTAAACCAAAGACATTAATTCCATTTCCTCATCAAGCAAATTTTGGAGTAACTTACTTTTTAAAATTTACGGTTGTTAACGGCACAGGAAAGATTCATAGTTTGAGGGTTTCCAAGGTTACCGATAAATCCATTCATCTAGACAAGGGGTGGTAGAGGGTTCATTTATAACCCCGCTTTCAAATGTAACTATTAACTGATACAACGAAAATTAAAAATTGAACCCTCTACCACCCCTTGTCTAGATGAATGGATTTATCGGTAACCTTGGAAACCCTCAATTTTGAATCTTTCCAGTGCCGTTAACAACCGTAAATTTTAAAAAGTAAGTTACTCCAAAATTCGCTTGATGAGGAAATGGAACTAATGTCTTTGGTTTAATAACAAAATTAAATTCAGGGGCTTTAGCTTCCATTTCTGAAACATGGTTATCACTGTGTAGCGGTAAAACCATATTTTAAATCTATTAATTTATAATATTAATGCTCTGTAAATTTAAATTTACATAGAGCACTATTGTGTAAAAATAAAAATATCTATAAGAACACCGGATTTTATATCTTACTGTTCTTTCCTTTTTATTTATATATACATATATATATATATATATATATATATATATATATATATATATATATATATATATATATACATATATATATATATATATATATATATATATATATATAACACATTGAGTGCTGGTGTTAATAAAATAGGGCTCAATGTATAATAAAGAGCTAAGATTTATATTAATAATAAATATACATTTTATTCCCATTGGTAGCATATCTCTGAGTTTCGTGCATGATGCAATCATGTATAAACACGTGCAATAGAAATAAATCTTATGTTTGCCTTGATAAAATCTCTCAGAGGACGAAAAGGTGTTGGCTAAGAATTGTTTTTCCTCTTAGATTTTTTATTCATTTTGTTCCTTTACAGATACATGCTATCTGAAACTAATTTACATATCTGTTTATATTTCTGACTCACTGGATCCAACCAACGCTTTTATTCACTGAGCCATGTGTCATCATACTTAACACAAAGAGTCGTGAGTTGTGACTACTGCAGCGGTGAACAAAAACTTGGAGAGTTGAGTTAAAGGGAGAGGCATGGCATGTGGAATTAGAACAATTTACCCCGGTAGACGAAATATAGGGTTCGGTTCAAAATTCTAACCACCTGAATAAGGCCAGTGTGTGCAACAGCCAAACAATCTGAGCAATGTAAATAATTTACATATCTATATAGAGAGAGAGTGAAACTGATATGTAAATTAGTTACATTATTTACATTGTTCAGAATATTGTCCTCATCTTCATATATATATATATATATATATATATATATATATATATATATTTAAAGACATTTATGATATGTTTAACGTTCTTTTTATAGATACAAGTATTTAAGCAAATGCTCTGTTTTATAATAAACAGTATTAAATAACATTTACCGGCCTGAATGTCCGAGAAATTTTCATAGAAAATTTTCGTTCTCCGACAGGAATCGAACCTGTATCCTATATGGAACTGTCATTTCGCATGACGTGCCTTAACCGTTCGGCCACAGAGAAGCGTCCGGTTAGCAAGGTCGATTTTACTATCTTTAAACTTAAATCTTCCATGAATCTCTTCTATTCATATCTGCTCTAGTGAATCAAATGTAAACAAAGGACGTCATATATTTTTGAATTGGACAAAGTCCGACAATTTATTATCCTAAATGTCTTTAAATAAATTGTCGGACTTTGTCCAATTCAAAAATATATATATATATATATATATATATATAGAGGCATGTGATTGAGTGGTTAGAACATTTGCTTTGTGCCCCTGAGACCCAGATTCGAATCTTTGTCGGAAAGGTAACTTCTTGATGTTATTGGTCTGGAGGAGGCAATCCCAGTGTGCTGCACCTTTGGAAAGTGGTTGAAAACCATACTATGGGTTCACCCAAGCCAGAAGAATGAAATTGGGTAGACAAGCCGTCGGTGGTTGTGCTAGCATGAAGTCGCATGTCATCGTGACTCAGGGTTTGAGCATATTGATCACAAGAGATAACGCACTCTCTCCCAGAAACTGTAACTATGGTCTGCTCAGCATAGTTGCAGTATAAACCACAGGTGGGCTCTGTGGGTGTTGAACAAACACAAATGTTCCTGAGCAGGCATCTGCAATGGGGATTAGCTAACCGCCCTAGCAGACTGTCATTCTCAGATTCAAGTGGCTGTGCCATTTACATTTTACATATATATATATATATATATATATATATATATATATACACTACAGTTCAAAAGTTTGAGGCAACCCTTCCTAATTTTTCAAATTGGCCCCCAAAAGTAGTTTTGTACTTTAAATAATTGAAAATTATTATACATGGTTGAAAAAAGTGAGACATGCGTTTTATTTATTAGAAATTTTATTATGACAAAAAGAAAAAAAAAGCATTTTATGATTAAATTTTGCTCTTGTCAAAATATCCTCCTTTTGCCTTGATTAGAGTAGTATAGATATTTGGCATCCATTGCAAAAGTTTCTCAACGTTTGATAATTGATTCCATTTTTTTTTCAAAACTCCATGAACTCTATTTCATTATTTTATTCACCCTTATGTTAAGTTCATCCCACGCTAATTCTGGGGGTGGGGGGTGACTTCAAAGTTTTGAACTGTAGTATGTGTGTGTGTGTGTGTGTGTGTGTGTGTGTGTGTGTATGTATATATATATATATATATATATATATATATATATATATATATATATATATATATATCAAGTATGTGGTGCAGTTCAATTTACATTACAGTGAATCATTCATACATTCCTGTATATATTGAACAGCTTAGTTCATGCCATATTGACTGGAAAACCTACCAGTACAAAAGAATTCTCCATTGCCATATAAGTACAAAACGCACAATTTTAAAATTTAAAATAATTCGACCTCAGCGTTGCGGGCGCACGCTCAAAGAAATCTCTTACCAGTAACAATATCACATTTCTAAGAACAAATTTCGGACTATAAACTACTCTTTCGATGTCCTGTTATTACCTGGAATTATAAAACAACAAATATTTTCTTATCTGATGGTATCTGTAGGAACAGATGAAAGCTCGTAAATATATAAAAAAAGACCTTATTCAACTGAAATTTATAAACAGGGATCATAACATTCATTTACAGGTTCAGGGTGAATGTCTCTTAGTAAATTGTTTGTGAAGATGTATTCTCGCCATTTTATCATTAACTTCTATATCTGTTTTCTGTATGAATGATTCATTGTAATATATATATATATATATATATATATATATACATAATGTTTACATTAGTTATTTTGATATATATTTAGATATCTAGATTTATATTTAATTAATTTAGCCAAGTGTGGCATAAGGTTGGTTGAAATTGGATTACTCAGTGACAATCAAGAATATGAGAAACAACTTGTGAAGATAAATTTCTGTAGCTACTGCAGACATTGATTGATAAATATAAAACTATCAAAAATAGTTGTTTTTCATATAATTTCAGATATTCGGGTTGAGATCAGGCGTATCTGTGCAAAATGTTACCCCTCAGTTTTTTGGGCATAAGATCAGAATAGCATCTGTGTATTCTGCATCAGTATTTGTTAGTTTGTTTTACCATGCGGTTCAAGCAGCAGAATTCATTCATAAGTGATATGTCATTTGTTTACTTAGCTTCAAGTTGGGTGTTTAATTCATAGCAAAATTCACATGTTAATTTTACATCAATTTGACAGAGAAACAAAGAAGAATACAGAAGTCACACTTTATTATCATATGTAGGTATTCTAATATTTTAAGTTGATGATATCAATATATTTTTTCCCATGAACAGATTATCAACTGTGGGGGGGGGGGCATGTCACTGAGATTACTTGTACTTAGCAATAAAAGAATTAATAATGTTAAAGAAATAATATCTCAATAAAATGTAATCATACCATTCTATATTTTTTTTTTTTTTTTAAGCTTATCACCCCAAGCAAGGCTGGAAACCACTAGCACGCAAGGGGTTACAGAAGGTTTGGAGGAAGAGCAGATAGGAGTGGTAAAGGAGGGGATGTGGAGAAAGATAGTGGATCGATCAAGGCAAGGGGGTTACAGAAGATTTATGTATATATCAAATTGCGTTCATTTCAATAAGAATAAAATTATGTATATTTGTATAAACAGACATGCATATCTAAATATATAACAAGTATGTAGAAACATATACATTATATAAACTTTAAAAAATCTATATACTCATATATATTTCTTGTTACTGTAAACACTATATTTAGTGAATCTTCATATATCAGTAGACATCTCTGTTTTTTTTTTAAATAGTGTAAATTTATAGATATCAGCTTGTGCATTCAGCCAAGAAACTTAAAGAAAATGTACTTCCCAGTAGGCTTTGAATCTGTGCACCCCTTTTAGAGGAAGCTATCATTAAGCCTGGTGTGCTTTTAGACCATTTCAACATGGAAGATTTTCATAGTTAAGCAAAGTTCAATTATCCTACTTAAGTTCACATCTGCTGTCTAGATCTCTCAATGCACGGATTTTCTAATTTTTATTTTCATATCTTCCTAAATAAGTAACTTCTAAGGAATTAATGGATTTTATTCATAAGTCAACATTATTTCTTATTACTTTAAACACTATATTTAGTGGAGACATATGTTTGAGTAAACATAACTGTTTTTAATCTATATTGTGAGTTTGATAATTTCATTGACCCCCCTCCCCCTACTTGTATAGATGTATATACCTTAAAATAAAAACTTGCACATAAATACATACCAACCTGGAAAGATACCAGGTTAAAGTTTTTCACACACACACACACACACACACACACACACACACACACACACACACACACACACACATATATATATATATATATATATATATATAAATGAATAACCTTATATCTACACAAAAATACCAAACTTACAGACACATATGTTCATATATATTGCATACACAAAATCTGTCAATCTGTGCTATATATGTATATATGTGTGTGTGAGTGTGCGAATCTACATAGAATTACATACAGCAGACATATTGCTCACAGTGCTTCAGGGTATTCATAGCAAAGGCTCCTTATTAAAGATCATTCCAAGTCACCACAAGCTACAAAGGTTTCACATTAAACAAATATTTCCCTATCATCTGCTGACTTAACTCATCTTTGGTGAGGTGACCAAAGATCTTTAAGAATGATGCTCTTCTTATCTCTGTCTGTGTTGGGAGTTGCAAACGTTGACCTGAAAACAATGTGGTGCATTTCTTCACTCAAAAAGTTATGTCAACTCTGTGAATTGCAACTTGTGATTTTATTGCTTTTGGGTTGGTTTGTTGGTAGACAATCAATATTTGATAACACTGACCACTTTTTCATCACAAATTATTGAAACCAAAGATATTCAGTATTCTTACTGCATTTCATATATATAAATATTGTCAGCCTTATTTAAGGAAGGATGTTTAAAAGAAAGGTTGTCGCCAATATACATATATATATATATATATATATATATTTTGAACGATAAAAATTATTAAAATAATTAATTAAAAAAATTAAAATCTTCAGACACACTGGGTTGTAGATTAATATTCTTTTGTTTTTATTATTATTATTTCATTTAGATTCCTTGACTAGTTTCGGCCAACATGGCCATCATCAGGAGAAAAAAATATTTCTGCTTGCTAGTAGCAGTAAACTACAGAAATGAAGGAGAAAATGAACTTTTGTCTGTAGTTTTCATTTGTATTTTTATTTGTTTTTTTATCTTTTTAACATGAGTTTATTAACATTCCTTGTGTTGGTCAAACAGTCTCTTTTAAGTTGTTATTTGATATATATATATATGTATAGATATAGATATATATTTGTGTATTTAGGCAGCAATGCTTCTTTCATGCACATTTCATTGAATATGACAGACAAGGTGCTTTGATTTAGTTTTTTATACAATTTCTCATGTGATCTAATAATTTTTTTTCTTTTCAGATGATAAATTATATAAAAACAGTCTGAATGTTCTTTTCATCTGAGCGCTTTTGGCTATACATTTAGCCATTTTCAAGGATTAAATATTTTAACTGCTCAATAAGAAATAGTTTGTTGCATGTATGTTTTATAAAATGTTTTCATTTTTCAAAACATGGTAAAGATATTAATAAAAACAAAAATAAATAAAATTAACTATGAAAATGGACACAATATCTTGACCATGTTTTGAAAAATGAAAATATTTTATAAAACATACATGCAACAAACTATTTCTTATTGAGCAGTTAATATATTTAATCCTTGAAAATGGCTAAATGTATAGACAAAAGTGCTCAGATAAAAAGAACATTCAGACAGTTTTTATATAATTTATCATCTGAAAAGAAAAAAATTATTAGATTGCATGAACCTTGTCTGCCATATTCAATGAAATGTGCATATATATATATATATATATATATATATATATATATATATATATATATATATATATATGGAATAATGTTATATAAATTTTTATATATCAAGAACAGTTTGGGAGAAAAGATGTATGACAAAGTGTAAAATGTTTTTGTGTGACATGTTTTGTCTCTTAGGACTTCATTGGAATAGGTTTGTTTATGTTGATGCAACTACACACGTATACAAATAAGAGATGCTGGGAATTTAAAATTTTTTCTAAATTTAACATTCTCACCATTTCTCGTTCCTGCAGATGTGTAGTCATGTCAACATAAAGAAACCGAGTCTGATGAAGTCCGAAGCAACGAAATACATCACACAAAAAACTTTTCTACTTTGTCATATTACTTTCTTCCACATTTATATATCTGTCTCTGAATGTCATATATATATATATGACATTCGCAGACAGTACTGTTTTGTTTTGCTGTATCACAGCTCCTCTGTGTGACTAGACGTACAAAAACCTCAAGCCAGGATCCTATACATACATACATACATACATATATACATATATATATATATATATATATATATATATATATATATATATATAGCATAATGAGAAGCCACATATACTTTCTTAATATAATAACATAATCTACTATTTATTCTTCACAATATAATCTACTATTTATTCTGGACAATATGTCCCAATAGTGGATATATTGGTGAATCTGGAAATAATTTTAGATTTCGCTTCAACAACCATAAACTAACCATACGTCAAAACAATCCTATTCCCCCATAGCTGAACATTTTAATCAACCAGGACACTCATTAGACAACTGTAAATGTTTATTGATAGATTCTGATTTCAGTTCCACATACGCACGCAGAAAAAAAGAAAAATACTGGATTTTAAAATTAAATACATATAAACTAGGGTTAAATAAAGACTTGGGTATTTTAAATCTTTATAAATATTTCAATAGTTAAACAAAAAATTTTTGTTAGACATAGTGAAAAATTTTTTTAAACAACATCTAAAATATTACTACAGTTAGATTTACATTAGAAATATCAAAACACAGTTGCATTCCATATCACGTGACATCCGCGTCTCGCGATGGACGCTACTTAAAGTAAACAAACTTCTGAAAACAGCCATTTCTGATGAAAGATCAGGGCCGATCTGAAATATCAAATATATATATATATAAAAAAATATAAATAAATACTTTCACAAAAAAAAACATTCAATTTTGTTTAATTTGCAACTTTTCAGTTGTTTTTTCTATATTATATATATATATATATATATATATATATATATATATATATATATATATATAGATGATTTTGCAGGCCCCCATGACATGTTGATGAAGCATTCCGGCATTATTAATGTTTGCTGCATAAACCAATTGTTTTAAGTGACCCCCACAGATAAAAATCCAAAAGATTAAGGTCAGAGGAACGTGCAATCCATGGATCTGGTCCTCCCTTACCTATCCATCTTTCATGGCAGATGTCAGCCAGTGCATCATGAACAATGTGACTAAAATGTATTGGAGACCCATCATGCATGAACTACACATACACACATCTCTGTATTAGTAGGGGTACATCCTCTAGCAGGTCTGAAAGCGTGTTTGAAATAAAGTCCCTGTAGACAGCTCCTGTAAGACATACTGGGAGAAAATATTGACCTACAATTCCAGTTCAAACATTAATCGTAAACTGATGCTGGTGTCTAGCCTGTATTGTATAATTGGGATTCCGATCTGCCCACAAATGTTAGTTGTGTAAATTTGTTATTCCATCTCTTCCAATTATTGTCTCATCTGTAAACAAGACTGAAGAGACATAACGGATTGGTAAAAGTTCTCCCGTGGTGAGTGATCAGAGAGCAAAAGGTCATGCACATGTTGCAAATGATATGGAAATCTCGAAATATCCTCCATGTAGTACTATAAGATTTATGACATACTAGGAGCACTTGATCGTCTCCGAGCAGCCTGTAGAATATGTTCTTCATGGTCAGGCATACGAGTCGTTCTGTCTTCCTCTATCTATAGTTTCTGGTTCCATGGATCCTATCTAAGCAATGCAACAATGAACAGGAGCAAAGATTGGATGACTCGGCTGCCTTTGGTCTGGAAATGCAATCTGATACAGCCATGCAGTCTTGCATCCATTACCATTCATAGGGGTGTATGTAAAAACTATATCTGCTTGTTCACGATATGAATGTCCTGCTATAATTAGATAGAACACTTCTCAGTTAACTCACTATTACACATGTTAAATGTTGACAACAACATTTTTTTATACAAGAATTATTATTCTCTATAGATATTGAACACTTTATTGATAAAAAATTCTGTTCACTTTGACATATATGGAATTATAATTATTGTTTATATCATAAATATTAGTAGGTGTTATTCATATTATTTTAATGATTACAATTGGAAAAAATAAAATGTTTCATTTTTTTTTTCTTTTTAATGATTTCATCCCAAACATGGCAATGAAGCCACTAAGATGCAAGGTGTTAACAGGATTGGAAGAGAATAAAAAAAACTTTATGAAGAATGAACAATAAAAGAACAGGGAAGACAGTAGATTTAAGATTGCAGATGGCAGGGAAGCAATGAATTGGTAGAGAGTTCCACATGTGAGAAGTGCAAGGAAAGAAACTATTACAATCAAATTTATGGCTACATTGAGCTATTTAAAAAATAAAATCTATTTGCCAATCTATTAGTTCAATTGAATTCATGTGATAGAGTTAGTAAGGCTATTTAGAACAATAACCATGAAAATATTTATAGAAACGGCAGAGGAAAGCTATATCACAAAGGTGGGAAAGTGACTGAAGTCGAAATGCCATGTCAGGACCAATAACATTACAAACACTTTGGATTTTGTCAAGAATCTCAAGGTACATAGTCGGAGCACCAGACCAGATCTTCTTTTTCTTTTATATGCTTTGTCGCTTCAGGACGTAGGTGATCATGTCCCTCCACCTCCTTCTGTCCCTTGCAGTTTTGTCTTTTTGCTACCCCTCTCAGACCCTGCTCTACCATCCACTTGCTCAAGCCCATTAAATATGTCACACGTTGCTTTCTCTTGTCCTTCTTTCCCGCTATCCCTCCTGTGAGTATCAGATTTTCCAAGCCTTCCTTCCTCGTTATGTGTCACAGAAATTTCAACTGCCACTTTCTGATGTTAAGTATAAGTCCAGTCTTTGTTTACATTCTCTCCAAAACCTCATTGTTGCTCACATGTTCAGCCCATGAGCCCCTTAGCATCCTTCTGTAGCACCAGTTGCTTTGAGTCTCTTCCTCATCTGTGAGTAGATTGTCCAGCATTCACTGCCATACTTGAGGACAGATAACATGTAGCAGTTCAGTACTCTTTTCTTTGTTTCCAACAAAACTTTCCTGTCTCTTAATACTCTGCTTAGCTTTTGGAATGCATCTTTGGTTATCCAAATATGTCTTTGGATCTCAGTGTCACACATTTTGTCATCCGTTAGAACACTTCCCAGATATTTAAATTTCTGTACCTGCTTGATTTTAGTATCCCCTACCTGTAATTTTCACTTCAGGCTTAGCCTTTTGCTGATGACCATGCATTCTGTTTTCTTGTAGTTTATGCTTAGTCCCTTCTTCTTGATCTCCTTCACTACCTTCTGTAGGAGGTTTTGTATTTTATTTTTTATGTCATCTGCATATCTTATATTGTTAAGATCATGGCCACTGATAATGAATCCTGTAGTTTTCTCAGAATTGCCGTGCTATATAGTTTGAATAAGTCTGGTGAGAAAACATAACCTTGTCTTACATACCTTGTCTATTTTTGCTGCTGACATCCATTAAACATGGCTGCTGAACTCATTTTTTTATCCATATGCAGGCAGTTTGCTGATTTTTGATTCTTCTTATGTCTTTCCTGAATATGTCAAAGTTGCTGAGCAGCTCTCGTTATATTATGTTTATAAAACACAGATGCACATCCTTCTGCATTTGTATTTCTCTTTCTGATAACATTATGAGCATAAGTATCATGTTCCTTGTTCCAGTGTCTTTGACAACCCTCCCCTTGTTCTTGTCCTATCACTGGCCTGATTCTGGGGCATGCTCTATTCATCAGAATACGGATGATGAGTTTTGTTATGTGCTCATTAGGCTGATTTTTGGTGGAGTTCACATTCGTTTGCGTCTAGTTTCTTACGCAGTGCTATGAAAATAGATCTGCTTAGGTCTTCCAGTATATCCCCACTGTTGTAGATTTAATTTATTATTTCTGTAATCTAGTCTGTGCCAAAATCATTTAAGTTGTCCTCAAGGACACATGGCACAGTGGATAAAGGCATTAGTTAGGTCCAGTGACAGGACCCAAAGAGTGTGAGTTCAATACCCAGTTAAGGCAGTGGAGAACTTGGAGAGGGGAATTAACAGGAGATAACTGACAACTGACATCCATTAAACATGGCACGTGGAACTAGAACAGTCTACCCCAGTGAGCGAAATAAAGGGTTCAGTTCAACATTTCAACCACCTGAAGAAGGCCGGAGCATTAATTAAGTTAGTTAAGTCCAGTGACAGGACCCAAAGAGTGTGAGTTCAATACCCAGTTAAGGCAGTGGAGAACTTGGAGAGGGGAATTAACAGGAGATAACTGACAACTGACATCCATTAAACATGGCACGTGGAACTAGAACAGTCTACCCCAGTGAGCAAAATAAAGGGTTCAGTTCGACATTTCAACCACCTGAAGAAGGCCGGAGCGTACAACAGCCGAAACGTTGTAATAAATATGGCAACAAAGATGAGGACAAATAGTCCAAATAGTGTACCTCAGTTTCCATGTAAGTGTATGACTCTTACTTTAAACTTGGCCCTTGTGCTATATCTGTTTGATTTTGCACATGAATAATTGCACTGATATTTTTCATGGAGTCTTTATTATAGTCAGCATAGTATTTCTATCAGCTAGTACCTTAACCAAGGTGAAGGGCTATGGTTAATCCCTGGCACTTTCCAATAGGGAAATGTCAAGGCAGCTTAGCAATTTTTGTCCCTCACTCCTAATCTCATGTCTATGTGAGACTCCCACTTAAATTTCTGCCTTGTGTCAACAGTGGAAGAATATAAATGCAGATATTACTGAAAAGAGACAGGATTGAGTGGGAAGTGTGCAAGCAATTTGGGTTAAATCATGCAAGCAAATGAAACGAACACAAAACAGAAGCTGTTCTTGAAAATTAGTTTGTGATTTCAATATTCAAAATGACCACCTTATCTGAACTTTTTTCTTGTAAACAAAAATAAGAAAAAAAAACCTATTATGACAGACCTGTAGTGGTGAAACTGAAGAAGTATATAAAAAAAATACCTTGTAGGATACAGAAAGTAATTATCTCCCTTTGGTGAGATAAGCCATGTGACGGCCACTTAGTGACGTCACTTCATACAGTGATGAAAGCAGCAGTCAATTTTCAGTTTTAGAGTAGCCAAACCTACAGGTTGTTTTCTCTAGCCTGAGCCTCTCTGGCCCAGGCAGAGTCTAAATATGCCTCCTCAGCCACTTACAAGTCAATGTTGCCGTTTCCCTTTCAGAATATATCTTTCCCAGATATAGAAAGAAACTCCAGCTCACAGTCCTCAATTTGTGAAAACCCAAGTCTCACTGTTTCTTGTTCATGGAATATGTCTTTGCTCGGGACATAGTAGATGAATCTGGCCCATTTGAACCTGGAGTCCTAAACATGACTCCTCCAGACACAGGAATATCACCACATTATATGTAAGACCCTTATACTCTTCTCTGCTGTGTAGATATATGTGATATATTATTCTCCATGTGGGACATGTGTTTATATGTATATATAGTTTTGTGTATGTTTTAGTAGTATAAAAGTCTCTTGGAGAACAAGGCATATTTGTCATTTCTTTTCCTTTCAGCATTTCTGTTCCATCCATGAAGTATGGTGTTATTATATCATGGATATAATAATGCTCATAATGGGGGAAATACAAATAGGAGAATAAATCACTCTGACATAGTTCTCTCCTGTTACAACTTTAAAGAAAACAAAATATATATTATCCTGCCTATAAACATCAGGGCACTTTTATGAAGATTAAAGTAATTTGAGATTGGAAGAACTCAAAGTATTTAGACCAGACCAATGTTGGAGTAAGTTAGAATACTGGAGAAAGTACTGGAGTTATGAGGAGGCTTGCTGTCACTTGATGCCTATAACTACCAATTAACTCTGGTGTGAAAAATATGATAGTAAATTTTAAAATTTCAAACAAAGAAATATTTTTGTTATGTTGTCTGCTGTTTCAAATATGTCATAATGTAATAAAATAAACAAAATTTTTATTAGCCAATGTAGCATTTTTAATTTTTTTTGGAAAGTTTATTGATTTTAACATATAAAATATAATGATAATTATAATATAATTATAATATAATATAATATAATTATAATATAATATAATTATATTATATTATAATATAATTATAATATAATATAATTATAATATAATATAATATAATTATAATATAATATAATGATAATTATGCGAAAACATCTGAAAGTGTGAAAAATAAATAGTATATTTGTAGTTGAAATATCTAGCAATCCAGGTAAAAATTTAAAAAAAAATTGTAATCTATAAGAATGTCTATGTTTTTAACTTGATGTGGAAGATCTTTTTCAAAGAAATGATTAAGTGATGATAATGGCAATTCCAGAGATATCATTTTTAAGGCATCATATTCAAAGTCTGTGTTAGAGAGAGTAAAAGAGAGATTCTTTGGTGGCTCTTAAGAAAGTCTGTGTGTATAAAATGTATGTATATATCTATGCACACATATACATGCCTGAAAAAAATATATACATAAAATGGATCTGAGCCTTTTGGCACAAATTAAGACTTTGCTGGTCTCAAAGTGAAGCAACTGTAATTAGGCTAGGTAACTTCAAACAGCTTTTATTGCCCTCTGTCAGTAGATTGACTTCTTGCCAATATCTTGATATTTGCTGACTACAGAAGAGGACTTGGATTCAATTTTTTTCTTTTTAAAGTGTGTATTTTCTTTTCTTTTCTTTTTTTATTTCAAAGTGATGTGGAGAGGCTAGAGGGTGGTACTTGAAAAGAAATAGTGAAATATTTGCAGGAATATATCTGTTCTGTACTTGATTTCATCTTTTCTCACTGTTGTATTTCTCATGAGGAAGTTGTGATTTGGCACTTTGCCAACTTCTTCATTTTTCCCTGTAATACTCACTTGACCTTAGCTCAGCCAAAAGTCCGAGTAAAAAGCTGCTACTTCTAATACTGGATATCTGAGTTGACAAAGGCATTTAAGATTAAAGAATTAGTCTTCAATAAAGCTTCTTGATCTTAAAGCAGAATAATTTTTTTTTTTAAAGATTTTTCAGAGTTGTCGATGACAAATATGATTGGCCCTTGTCAAGGTTGGCAATCTAAGTGATGTCATTTTTGCTACAACTATCTGGGATGGTAAAATAGTTACTCGTTCTTTGCTCTTTCAATCACTGCAATATTTTATCAGGCTACCTATCAATGGACAGAATTCAAGAAGTGACCTTTCCAAAAATACAACTCCAGTGGAAATTCAAACTGTTCACTGATTTCTTTTCCTTTGTAGATGACTGTGATACCATCCCACACCTTGACACACAGTTTCATTATGAAATCAGATCTTTTTATAAATATAAGGTGCTACTGAACAGTCCAGGGAATATTATTATCAAAAACCCAATACCTTATTTTCATCATTCCCTTCTTTTCCTACATTTGCATACTAACAATGGGTATTAGCAAAAGTCTCTGTGGCATTCAATTCTTATACTGTTTCATGTAGTATAATTAGGAAAAACTGTAAGCCTGAATCTTCCCTGTTAGCAAAGTTCACAATACGCTAACTGCAGCCCCTCCAGTAGGGTAAAACATCTTCAAAAAGGGGTCCTTACCAAGTAAATACTTATAGACTAAAGTATGAATACAATCAATGTTTACTTTTTACTTATGGGCTTACAGCCACATCACATTGAAACATTTGTTCCCACATGATCATTAAAGTTAAGCAATGTCAAGCCTAGTTAGTACCTCAATGGGTGAGCCCTTGAGAATACCAAATTCTATAAGCTTGGATGTGCAGCTGATGTAAAGGATAATGGCTTGGAATTGTTAATCAGAGAGTGGTTCCAATTCCCATCGAATTTGTTATATTCACTTATGTGCAATATACATTTAGGGAAGGTACAAATCAATCTCTTCTTCCCCAAGCTATGGGTTAATTAGTAAGGTGTATCATTAAACTATTATTATTTCAAAATGAAAGAAAATTTCTTACAATCAAAAATATTTTCTGGCTTTAAATAAACTTAAAAAAGGTTGATAAGCCATAAAAATAAATCATTCTTTACTTATGCGCATCAATATAAAACAAACTTTGACATTAAATAAGTGTTGTAACCTAAGGAATGTTACTGAATAGAATAATCACACGAAGGTTGGTAATGAATGATAATACTTAGGACAAGAACAACACATATAAAATTTGCCAGTGGTGCGTAGAAGAATTTGTCAACTGCTAGAAGTGAGTCAAGTGAATTCCACAATGAATCTCCAACTACAGACCAATGTACAGTATTTACTACTGTATTCATGTGAATGGAGACATACCCATTATCGTCCGTAGGTATGCTACAACAATAAGTAAACAAGATTTGATATGATATAAAATCCATCAGCCCAACACTAAGTATTAACACACACGCACACATTTGAGGGGTAGATAAAAAGTTCTGAGAATTTTCTGGCAATTTTTTATGTATAATTAGAAAAATGGGAAGAGATTATAAATTTCATTTATTTTGTCAATGAAAAACATACAGTTTTAAAATTTATAAACAAACACTACAAACACTAACTAAAAAGTTATATGAAAATGAATTGCTTTCTCCACACTTTGCCGAATTATTAGAAGACTTGTTTTTCAGTTTGTGAGAAAGTTTCCTTTTATTATTTCTGGTAAAACTTGTTTTCTTTATTATATGATAGTAATGGTAATATTAACCATTTCATTATTAGGAAATATTCAGCATTTATTGACCAAGAAGCAAGTCTTACTTTTAGTTAAAATTTATAAAATCTTTCTCCTCAAACAATTTTTCAAGAATATAGGTTTCTGAAGTCTTGTAATTGTTCTCATGCTCCATCCAGTATTGATGGGGGTTTCCTTCCTAACCTTTTATTTAAAGTAGTGTAGAATGTCAAAATCTTGATTATATTATTATTTTCTCTTGGAGTTACATGTGCTATTCATTTTAGTTGTTGCTATTGTTGAAAGTCTTCAACTGATGTGGTTTCTGTTATTTGGTACAATTCTTTGTGATTCTGTACCACTAGTTCACAGTGCTCAAAAAAAGATGAGCTTCACCAAGACTTACAGGCTTTACTTGCTCAAAACCTTTTTTAACCACTGATCTTAGAAATTGGTTGTATACATCTGACTATTTAAATATTTCTGAATGTGTTTGGCACCATGTACAACATCCATATGAAAGTTTCAATCTGACAAGGATATTTAAGAACATAATTTGAATTTTTAGTTTAATATTTTGGTTTTGTAGCAATTTGGGGTGTTGAGTGAAACTATCCCTAACAAAACCTACTCTGTACTTAATTTCCTTACCTCCTTTACTAAATTTGATCCATACACCAAGTTATCTGAAGTGTTTAGTATTTACTAATTCCATGTCCTGATTTTTTATGAAGGATTCAGGGTACGTACCATCTCTGTTTTCTGGTAAGTGATATTTGAAGGCGTCTGACACCACTATTGTTCAACGGCGTACTATAGTTGTATCTGCAATTACAAAGTCTCTACTACCACAAGCATTACAAAAGTGACAACGAGTATTCGTTGACATCACAAAGGAAATGTTTTACAATTGGCATGTTCTTATTGACTTTATTCCATTTTACACATGTTGTTGTTGCTTTTTATTACTTAGAGATTAGATGATGACTGAAAAGTGAGTCATTCTTGAAATGGGTATTTTCTATAATTTCTATTTAAGTTTCATTTTTATATTTCTATTTAATTATTTTTTCATTTTATTTAAAGTAATATTTATACATTTCATATTGTAATTTACAAAGATAGTATATGTACTGACAAAGAGGAATAGTGCAAAGAAATTAGAAGTAATATCTATCTTTAAACTAGAAGTCATTTTTTGTTTCATTTGCTGTTTTGTTTAATGCACCCTCTTATTTTAGGTCAATGTCATATTAGATAAGAGTTCTGAATAGAATTCCATATTCATAATTTTGTTGTATTTGTTAATGCTGCACAAAATGTATAATCCCTCATCTTTGTTAATTAAATCATTAGGCCTTTGTCTAATGCACTCACTGGATTTTAACACATAACCTTAATTCCAACCAACCTTTTTAAATGAATACTTCCAAAAATTTATGTAGCATGACTGATTGAGTAATAATGCATTTTAAAAACTTACATATTCATATACTCAGTATCTTTTTTTTAACTTTGTCAATAAAAATCTTTTTTAATGATTTTGCCCCAATTAAACATTTTGGCAATAAAGCCACTAAGATGCAAGGGGTTATGAGTGCGACAGAATATGAGAAAAAGAAAACATTATTATGGAGAGAGAACAATAAAAGAAAAGGAATTAAGAAGATAACAATTGATATTGCATTTAAATATTTGAAGATCAAAGTTAACTGGAAAACAAGAAGTGTGGGAGAAAAACTGTTAGTATAGAAATTATGACTATATATATAGCCATTTCAATGGTAAAATCCCCTTAAAATAGATTAATGGATATACATGATTATATCTTTGTCTATAAAAGAAATATTTAAAAATGAATGCATTTGTATGAGGGAAATATATCTTGAACTTTATTAATGAAATAAATAATTCTATGTTTTTCCTCATTTTCTTAACATTCCATAAATTACACTCATTTACAATTAAAACATCTTCCTCATTATACTTATATTGTTTTTGGATAAGTATGTTCAATTGACAAAATGTAGTGGTGAGGGGGGAAAGTTCAAATAGCCACTTTAGAGAGAAGGATGCTTTAAGTAATCACTTTCATTTTGTGTGGTGCTATGGAGTTTGTTCATATGTTTTTAGAGAGAAAACTACAAGAAAGACAGAAGAAAAGCTGCTCCAATAATTTATAGTGAGACATGTAAACATTGCACTTCTTCACCTGCTCACCAGAGGAAATAATTGAGAAGAGCAAGAAATGGGTTCAATTCTCTTATCAGTTGTAAATGCAGATGATAAGGTGAACAATGGAAGCAGGAAGTGCTCAAAAACAGGAAGTCTTTAAAGTTGTGCGAACCTTGCCAGTGTGTTTGACAAAAGAAGCCTTCAGACTTACAAAACTTACCAATCGGAAGAACTATTTTCTGTTTCTCAAAACTGCTTCTTTGTTCAATTCTTTCATAATTTCTTCCTTTGTTTCTTGTCTTTTGTTTGTTTGTTTTTTTTTTTCTCTTCTGATTTGGGTTTTTGTGTTATTGTTTTTATTTTTTTATTTTATTCTGATTACCTTATCCGGATGTTCTGTGAATGCAGGTGGCTCTTTCATTCTTGTTTTATTCTGTGTGTTGTACATTACGTTTTTAATATCATTCTTCCTACCTTCTTTTTCTTTCTTTTTTTCCATACTTTTTTTTCTCCCTTTTGTACAAACTTTATTTCTTCTATTTCTTTTCTTTTTTTTCTCTTTCAGACCGGCTTTCTTTTTCTTTATGTAGTTTTCCTTTTCCCTTTCTTTTGCCTCTCTTTTATATTTTTGCATGTCTTTATTAAAACCCTTAATTTCTTTTTCCTCTCATTGATATCCTGTTTTTCTTCCCTTTTCATATTTTCTCTTTCTTTTTGGTTCGGCGCTTACTTTACTTCTGCGATAGATCTTCGTGGTTGTTCATTCCTCTGACCTCACGCTGTGAAGATCAAATAGAAGTTAAAAGAATCTTTCAATTGCACTAAAATATACAAAATTCCTGTTTTCTTTCCTTGCCCAGAGAATTTTGGTTCTTCTGTTGCAATTCCAAAAACTTTACACAGAGTGGAAGAAAAAAAAAACCCTTGAGTCATCTAAGAAATATCAAATGATGGGAAATCTAAAATACTTTATCCTTATTGCAAAAGTTGTTCAAACTAGTTCAAAATAATTAACAACTATAGATACACAAGCAGATCATAACTTTTTGTTTCTTTCAACAAAAATGTAAAATGTAGTTGAACTGACTATGAGGTGAAGTGGATCCTTTGCCAAAGCAAGAAATTGATTCTTGTTACCAATTCTTTTCTTTCATTTTAATTTCTGTTTTTTTAACCCTCAATATTTTATGATTGTCAAGTAAGCAACACAGATGAGAAATAAAAGATATAAGACTTTATCAAGATTTAAGCTGAAGCCCTTTATCTTTCCATGTCAACTGCCTTACTGTTTAGGCTACAAAGACCAACTAGTAATAGTTATTAACATTTTTTTTTTTTTTTTTTTAAGCTTATCACCCCAAGCAAGGCTGGAGGCCACTAGCATGCAAGGGGTTACAGAAGGTTTGGAGGAAGAGCAGATAGGAGTGGTAAAGGAGGGGATGTTGAGAAAGATAGTGGATCGATCAAGGCAAGGGGGTTACAGAAGATTTGGAGCGAGAGCAGATAGGAATGAAAAATTAAAGGATGTGGAGAAGGGTAGTGGATAGATCAAGGCAACAATTTTAGTCATAAAGCTGTATTTTTATTTTGCTAAATTCCAATGCTGCCATTTTGTATGCTTAAATTTTACTGTAGTACTATTAGTTAAAATATTTTACTTTCTTGCATGAAGCCTTGTCACTTATTATTAGATATTAGTAATATAGTAGAAAAAAGATCTTTGAGAAATTACTATAATGGCTAATACTAGACTTGTATAGCAACAAAGATATAGGTATATCAAGTATTTGAGGAATTACTGTTCAGCCTTCATAACCTAATCATTAAAGTAGTTGCTACCGCGTAAGAATTTTTTGATTCTTAAATGGTCAATGATTTGATTCTGATAAAGCTTAACTTAGACTGTAAAGATTTTCAGATTTCTACACTGATATTCTGGCAGTAGATAAACCAGTGCCTCTTTCAAATTGCATATAATTACACTGAGCAATTAAAATTTTTCTAACTGCCAAGCAAATTTATGTGGTATGCGCTGTTATCACTAATGATCTTTCAATTTTAGGGATTATTTTGGTTAATCTTTGAAATAACTCTTGAGGGTGTTACGAGTACGAGTTAGTTCAAGTTTTAATAAATACAGCAGTATTTCAAATGTGGATAGTAATATTGTTCTACCAAACTTTCGAATATGAGCAGTTTTTTTCCCCTGGCTTTTCAATAGGCCAAACACTAACCAAATCAAATTGCAAATTTAAGTGCTAATGTTACTATGGTTCTGAAGTTAGGTCAGCTATAGAGATGTTGACAGTCTTAAATGCTTTCAGAATTGATAAAGTTATTAAAACAATAAATACAAAACCGCAACAAAATGCAAGACCTCACGAGATCAGTAGTCAATGCCAAAGCAACTGGACACAAATGGATGCAAACTCCACCAAACAATCTGCTTGATGAGCCACATAACAAAACATTAGGATTTTAATGATTAGAGATCATAACAATGAGACCAAGAATAGGTCAATAACAGCATGGAATTTTTTTATTTTTTTTTTTAAGCGTATCACCCCAAGCAAGGCTGGAGGCCACTATCATGCAAGGGGTTATAGAAGGGTTGGAGGAAGAGCAGATAGGAGTGGTAAAGGAGAGGATGTGGAGAAAGAGAAAGACAGTGGATCGATCAAGGCAAGGGGGTTACAGATCATTTGGAGCGAGAGCAGATAGGAATGAAAGGTGAAAGGATGTGGAGAAGGGAAGTGGATAGATCAAGGCAACTGGAGATGTCGATTGACGCTACACTTAAACCGTTGGAGATTGTATTTGTCAGGGAAACAGTAATAGGGAAGGGAGTTCCACAGGTGAGATGTGTGAGACATGAAGCTATTGGAGTAGAAGAGACGTCTACATCTAACAGTTTCAACGGTGAAAGGGTGGGAACAGGATGCCAGCCTCGTAGGACGTTTAAATTCATGAGGCCTAGGGACAAGCGGAAGCAGCTCCTCGGAGCAATTGTTGAAGACACTGAAACAAAATGCTATTTTATGGTCAGAAAAGTATCAGAGTGAGCAGTGCAAATATAGAAAGAGCTATATTTATATTTCCAAGATGGCACAAAGGCATTTGATAGGGTATGACATGAAAAGCTGCTTGACATATTAGAAAAGTTTGAACAGCACAAGATAAATATTTAAGTAATCTATAACTTCTTCTGACATTGATTGTTTTTTATAGCTTAATGGGTTAAAGCTGAAACACATTTTTGATTGTAAGAATAATTAATTGTTTGCATGTAAATGTTGCATTAACCTTTGTTTGAGGATAGCAGTCATTTTTCCAGATGCAAGTTCTACCATTTAACCTATAACTGGGAATGGTGGAGGGATTTATACCTTTACCAAGGGCATTTGCATGTAAGTGAATGTAACGAACCCAACTGGAATTTGAACTCTGCTCTTGGATTTCTCATCCCAAGCCACTATCCACTATACCACCCACACATCCACAACTTCTATGGGGAACAAACAGCTTGCATTAGGGATAGAATGAGTTTAATGAATACACAAAAATAGAAAAAGAAATAAGACAAGGCCATGTTTGCTCACTAGATTTATTTAACTTGTACAGCAAAATGATCCTAAGACTATAAGACCTGGAAGGATTTATTATTTGCAGACATAACCTTGTGAACATAAGGTACACAGACAACACTGTTGATGGCAAACTCAGAAAGAAAAATGAAGGAATTCTTGACAAGGTAGTAAAGGAAATCACAAAGAAAAGGTTAGCCATTAAATATGCGAAGCTAGAATGCAGAGTTGTTAGCAGATGAGACAATAATTTGCGAGTTACATGTTGATGTCAAAATAAAGCAGGTGCAGAAACTTATCTATCTGGATCTTGAAATAACAGACAATTTAAAATGTAACAGAAATCCAAAGTCACATAGGAATAGTAAAAGATGTCTGCCAGAAACTAAGCAATGTATTAAGAGATAGAAACATTGTATAAGAAGTGAAGACTGCTGAACTGCTATAGAGCATCTAATTTCCAATATGGCAGAGAATATTGGACAATCTTCTCACACTTGAAGAAGGGACTTGAAGAAACAGAGATCTATTTCTACCAAAAAATTCTAAGAAAACCATCGACAGAATGTGAGTAATATGAAAGTGTTGCAATAGAATGTCCCACACTCCCTATCACCTATGTGGACTGACTATATCAGTAGATATATATATATAGTAAGCACAGGATATACCTGGCAGACTTATTTTGGGAATTACTAGCCTTCTAACTGATTCCCTGTCTTTCAGTAGTGTATTCTCTTTTACAATAAACCTCTTTTTCTTTCATCTACGCCTGTGTTGCTGTTCCTTTCACTCGAGTACCACCTTTGTCTGTTTGTAACCTTCTTTAAGGATATAACAGAAAGTTTTATGGAGAATAAGAATTATAAAAAAATTCTTATGTTTATAAGGAAAATCAGGAAGCAACAGCTGAATTTTCTGGGATACATAATGAGGAAAGAAAGCTTAGAGAATTTAATACTTACATGTTATACTGAAGGCAAGAGAATCTAGAGAAAACAGTAACCTTCTTGACAAGTTTGAGTGAACATCTAGCAGGAGGAGAACAAAGAGAGGCAATAAAGAAGTGGCAGTTACTAGGAAGCATAAAAACACAGGAAGTTGTGGAGAGCTTTGATCGCTCATATCCTGTAAGAATATGGCATATAAAAGATTACAATATTGATTTTCGTGCATTCATATTCTTGTGCATGATCTCTTACACGTTGACCAATATTCAATAATAGTGGGCTGTGAAAACCTCCTCTGTGAGAGATGCTAAAATGTGTTCATTGCAGTCTCATTGCACAATTTTTAAATAATTATTTTGCATAAATTTTCAACCAGAAGATAATTATTAAATAATAAGTCTATATCCATTCGCATGTTAAATGTCCCACGGAAAATGGTGACGTCTGTTTGCTTCTATAAATATTATGAACATTTGTGTTACTATAAACTACATGCAGAATTTTTTTTAAATTACATAGAATTTAAATCTTTTGAAAATTAATTAGTGAAATTTGTTTAAAAATGCATCACTCAGTAAGTTGTGTGCTATGCATGATACACACTTAGGCAATCATGTATCTTTTGATACATGACTTACGAGGTAGATTTTTCCTGCAGTAGGTTGCCATTTCTTTCTGCAGTAGATCAGTTGCCATCCAAGGCTATAGAACCCAGTCTGTCCTGCTATTTACAGACAATTTAAAATGTAACAGAAATCCAAAGGCATATAGAAATAGTGAAAAATGTTCTAGAAACTAAGCAATGTATTAAGAGATAGAAACATTGTATAAGAAGTGAAGATGTAATATGTGAATTTTTTATGCCGGCATGTATGTATATATTTGGATATGTATGCAGTATATATGTGTGTGGGAGGCACGGTGGAGTAATGAATAGCGGCTCAGCTGAGTTCAAATTCCTGTCAAATCCATTACATTCACTTACATGCTAATATCCTTGGGAAAGGTATGAATCCTCTTCTTCCCCCCCCCCCAGCTAGGGGTAAATAGCAGGAAAGACTGGGTTCTATAGCCTTGGATGGCAACTCGTCTACTGCAGAAAGAAATGGCAACCTAATGCAGGAAAAAATCTGCCTCGTCAGTCATGTATCGAAAAATACATGATCGCCTAAACATGTAGCATGTAGCATAACTGACTGACTAACATATGTGTGTACATTGCGCACACACACACACACACACACACACACACGTACACATGAATATATATAACTCACTAGCTATATGTATTTAAGTCAATTTATATTATAAATGGTATGTTTAAATAAAATTATTGCTCTATTCTATTTGGTGCCATATCAAACTACTCAAACTTTACTAAAAAATGGCTAAAAAATTTCTTCCATTTTTTATATCTAATGTTGAGGTATCTGGTAGACTAACGTTTACACAGATACAGTAAACTCGCAATATAAGTACCTTGCCTAACTATATAATACTAATATTGAATGTAAACAGTGGTAGGTATTATATGTTATCAGATACAGTGATTAAGCAACAACATTACAGTTTATTTCTAAATTAGTAAATATATAAAAAATGATTAATTTCTAATTAGTTTCCTTTTTTAACTTATTGTGGGTTTATTTTTATTTTTGCATTGTTCAGGTGATTTTGACTATTAAGTAAACAATATGACTTGGAAATAAAAACATAGACTTTGATGAGATTTGAACTCTCATCCATTTATTTTGAATACATGCTGTTTACTTAACAGTTGTAGAACTTAAAATGACCTGAGCTTTTTAGTAAAAAGTAATCATAAGAAGACAAACAAATCAAAAATGAATAATGAAAATGCTTCAATTTAAAAATTCAGTAAACTTGAAAAATGTCTCTTTTTTCTGATGCTATTGCATTATACCAGCAAGGCAGTATCAACAAAGAAAGAAATGATAAGAGTTTTAAACATGGTTTCAGCTGAGAAGCAGTTGATAAGACAGTAAAAGAAAGATACTGGATCATGTCTTTTTGGGATTCAATTTACAGAACATCTATCTTGTCATTTATCTAAATGGAAAATTGAGGAAATACACTGCATAGCCTTTCAACAAAGGAAAGCACTGTAACATTCAAGGTGTAGAGTTTTGTATGCCAGATGACTTTCACTCGGTGTATAAATTAGACACTATGAGTTTTCCAGATGTTTTTCTTTTTAATCTACTCTCTCTTACAGCAAGTGATTTTAAATTTGTCGTTCTTGAGGTAAGCGTGCCAATCTCCTCTGAAACACAGGTGTCAAATGAAATTTCTTTTTCACTTCACTCCAATTACATTTGAGTGTGACATTGTTAGTAAGAATTCCAGAAAGCACATTCAGGCACATGTCACCTTACAAATCAAAGCAAACACGTAAATGAATTATACAATATATAAAAGGTGGTGCTTAAAAGTTCTCAGTCTACTCACGAAGAGATATCCAACCCAAATTTTGATGTTTGGTCAGATTTTGTGTATTTTCATGACCCTCTCATATATGTGAACAAATTTAATCATATTGTGTGTGTGATGATATAAGGGCATAACACTAAATGATTATATATAAATTTATAATATGTAAATCTTTTAGGCTGGCATGTATGTATATATTTGGATATGTATGTAGTACATATGTATGTACATTGTGCACACACATACACATGAATGTATATAACTTACTAACTATATGTATTTATAAAATTGTTGTAACCTAGGGAAGGTTACCGAATAGAATGATCAACTGAAGGCTGGTAATGAATGATAATACTTAGGACAAGAACAACACACATAAGATTCAGTGTGTAGAAATAGTAGTCAACTGCTAGAAGTGAGTTAAGTGAATTCCACAATGAATCTCCGACTGCAGATCTACATACAGTATTTATGTGAATGGGGACATGCCCATTATTGTCTGTAGGTATGCTATAAATGTATATAACTCACTAACTATATCTATTTATAAAAATATGTGTATATTATTTCATTTATTTTAATCATTTCACCCCAGACAAGGCAATAAAAGCCACAAAGATGCAAGTGTTTATTGAGTGCTAAAGAAACAGTGAGGACAATAAAAGAACAAGATTCAAGGTGTCAGAAGATGAAAATTGACATTGAAATTTTCGAAGATCGTATTTGACAGGAACACAGGGAGCTGGAAGAGAGTTTCACAAGTGAGAAATGCAAGAGAAGAAACTATAGGCATAGAACATGCAGTTACAACCAGCAATCTCAGCAGTGAAATGATGAGATTAGGCCAGTCTACCATTCGCCCTTGCATGGAGTATTGCTGCCATTTATGGTCTGGGGCTCCTGCGTGTTGCCTCAGGGTTCTTGATAAGATCCAGAGACGGATATGCAATGTGATTGGCCCTGATCTGTCATCTCGTCTGCAGTCGCTCTCTCACAGATGCGATGTTGCATCGCTCTGCCTTTTCTACAAGTACTTTCACGGTAATTGCTCCGAGGAGTTGCTTTCGCTTGTCCCTAAGCCTCGTGAATTTAAGTGTCCTACGAGGCTGGCATCCCGTTCCCACCCCTTCACCGTTGAAACTGTTAGATGTAGACGTCTCTTCTACTCCAATAGCTTCATGTCTCGCATATCTCGCCTATGGAACTCCCTTCCCTATTACTGTTTCCCTGACAAATACAATCTCCAACGGTTTAAGTGTAGCGTCAATCGTCATCTCCAGTTGACTTGATCTATCCACTTCCCTTCTCCACTTCCTTTCATCTTTCATTCCTATCTGCTCTCACTCTATATCTTCTGTAACCCCCTTGCCTTGATCGACCCTCCGTCCTTCTCTTTCTCCACATCCCTTCCTTTACCACTCCTATCTGCTCTTCCTCCAACCCTTCTGTAACCCCATGCGTGATAGTGGCCACCAGCCTTGCTTGGGGTGATACGCTTAAAAAAAAAAAAAAAAAAAGTCTAGTACTGGATTTAAATTTGTGAGGTCAAGGTACTGAAGAAGAAAGCTCGTTAGAAGAATTACCATGAAAGAATAGGTAAAGGGAAGCTACATTATGGCAGTGGAAAAGTAACTGAAGCTGAGATAACAGGCCCTAACCTGTTATCTCAGCTTCCAATAAAATATATATATTTGTATGCATCTCTGTATGTGTCTAGGTAGTGTAATGCTTATTAGCAAAGAAAGTGAAATCTGCATGCAAAGCACATTGGAATTTAAAAGTGCCTTCCAAAAGCTAAGCAAAGTATTAATAAACAGGAAAATTTCATTGGAAACCAAGAAAAGAGTACTAAACTGTGTTATATAGGAATAAAGTGTTGCTGCCGACACTTGAGTTTGAACATAGATCACCAGTGAGCAAACACAGGTGATCCCATTATTGAATTAAGTAGACCACGTGACCATAGAGGAAACACATAACTAGGAGGTTGTGTGACATCTAAATGTTTGTATTTTCGACTCTATCCTCTATTACAATATTGATCCCTATTCTCTACTCTATTCACTATACTATTTCCCTATTCAGATGACTATTCGAGCGAATATTATCTAGCAAGTACTATTAGTAGGCGTCTGACACCAGTATTGTTCAACAGTGTACTATAGTTGTATTTGCAATTACAAAGTCTCAACTACAAAGAACATTGCAAAATTGACAAGTATTCGTTGACATCAGGAAATTGGCAATGGTGGTGTTCGTTGATATCACAAAAAACTGTTATGTTATATCAGTCCTCCTATATGGCAGTGAATACTGAACAATCTCCTCTCAGATGAAGAACAGAAGAATGCTGAGAATACCATGGATTGAACATATGAGCAGCAACAAAGTTTTAGAGGAAATGGAAACAAAAAGGACACATACTTAGAATATGAAGGAGATATCTGAAATTTCTAGGAATTTTGCAATCTTTAGCCTAGTCTGGACAATCTCCTCACAGATGAAGAAGAGACTTGTGGCAACAGAAATGTGGTTCTACAGAAGGATGCTGAGAATACCATGGATTGAACATATGAGCAGCAACAAAGTTTTAGAGGAAATGGAAACAAAAAGGACACATACTTAGAATATGAAGGAGATATCTGAAATTTCTAGGAATTTTGCAATCTTTAGCCTAGTCTGGACAATCCCCTCACAGATGAAGAAGAGACCTCTGGCAACAGAAATGTGGTCCTACAGAAAAATGCTGAGAATACCATGGACTGAATGCATGAGCAGTGATGAAGCTTTAGGGGGAATGGAAACCAAAAAGACATTTTTATTTAGAATCAAAAAGAAATAGTAGAAATTTCTAGGAAAGAAGAAAGAGGGCTTAGAATATTTGACACTCACAGAATATATTGAAGGCAAGTGGGAGAGATGAAAGCAGGGAACAACATACATAATGAGCTTGCATAAATGCAAGAACAGGGATAAGGAGAGATAGCAAAAAGATAAACTTTACTAAGAGCAACAACAGATAGGAAATTGTGGAGAGCGATGATGGCTCACTTTTTGAAGGGACATGATATATAAAAGAAGAATAGTGCCCTTCAGAAAAGCATGCTTCCATGACCCTGTGCTCTGTTTTGTCACCAAGATAGCTTCACACGTCATAATGGGAAAGTGAATGAATAAGCAGTTTGGTAAAAAACAACTCTCCACATATTTTGTCTGACAGTAGAAAATGTAATAAAACTGTTACAAATATTTTGTATATATAAAAGGTATATCAATAAAACTACAGTATTTATTTTACACAGCAATTCTTTATTTATCAACATAATTTCATTCCTTGTCAATGCATTTAATTCAGTGATGAATATAACCTAGGGAAGGTTACTGAATAGAATAATCAAACAAAGGTTTGTTATGAACAATAATACTTAGGACAAGAACAACACATATAAGATTCGCCAGTGGTGCATAGAAGTAGTAGTCAACTGCTAGAAGTGAGTCAAGTGAATTCCACAATGAATCTCCAACTGCAGATCAACATACAGTATTTACTTCTGTATTTATGTGAATGGGGACATACCCATTATCGTCCATAGGTATGCTACAACAATATTAATCACATTGATCAAAAAATTACAATACGTCAGGTTTTATTATGCAAATCAAATTTTTCATGATATTTGATTTATATTAACTAAATGATATCTGTAAAGTTCTCATGATATACTTATATCCACAATAGATTGCATGAGTTTATTCATCTTCATTAAAAAACATTGATAATAACTTTTGGGAGTATCATATTTTAATATTCAAACAAAATATTTTTTTATTCATAATTAAATCCCCCAAAACATAGCCCCTAGAAACAATTACTTGAGTAAAACAGTATCCCATATACCTGAATAAATTAACATGTTAGTATTTTATACATTAATATTGTCTTGTTGACATACTACAACCTTAACCAGTCTTCCAAAGATTGATCATTCTACTGTATCGATTTTAACATTAATATTTTTTATAGTTTCCCCGATTTCTCTGTATATTGTTTCACATACATACACACACACACACACACACACACACACACATACATATATATATATATATATATATATATATATATATATATGTATCCTCCGAAAAAATAAAATTTGGTTGAGCACTTTAGAGGGAATGCACAAAAGCGTAAAGAGTGACTGCTGCTGCTGATAATGCAAAGCTCTTGTATAAATCAAGCACTCTGAGTCACTTTTGTGTTTACTCAAAAATAAATACATAAAAATTCATCTTTCTCTCTGCCAGGAGCGTATAGCTTAGGGAAAATCTCCGACTGATGCCAAATCACTCAGGTTTTGATCCTGGCTTGAGGCAATCGGATGTCTAGCCACACTCATGAGGTGTGATACAGTGAAACAGTTTGTCTGTGGATGGCAATATATATATATATATATATATAGACTAGTTGCCTGACGATTGCACTAGCATGAAACAGACTGTCACCTCTAAGTGCTGACTTCCATGTCAACTTTTATATATATATATATATATATATATATATATATATATATATATATATATATATATATATATATACACAAACACACACACACACACACTTCTTCTCTCAAGTTCCTCAATATTGTATATTGAGCAGATACTTATTCTTTTACTAAATGTTAGATATTGCTTAGGTCTTTCCATTAATGGATGGTAGATGTTTGATTGATTTGGGGATAAGTTCATGTTCATGAAGCACACTGTCCTGAACCCAGTGGGCAACCTGAACCAGCCTGTTACGCACACCAACAATGATAAGTTTCTTTACAAACATATTCACACTGACATCACGTTATGCAATGCTCAGCAATTTAAACATTCCATACAGAATCTCATAATGTATATGAAAACAAACGCCAACCCTGCCGATCAACCAACTGATAAAACATTTATGAAACATCTCACTAGGATATTGAAATTATGCATATAGAAGTAAAGATATGATGATTGTATATAAAGCTCACGTATTATAAAATGAAAACATTGCATTTAAAATTAAAATGATAGATATATAAAACTGCAAATGTGTATACATATGTGTGTGTGTGCATGTGTGTGTGTGTATATATATATATATATATGCCTCCATATATATATATATATATATATATATATATATATATATATATATATATATAGCATAATGAGAGGCCACATATACTTTCTTGATATGTATATAATATCTGGATAAAATAAATGAAACAAAATTCACGACAAACGCTGTAAACAAACACACAAACGCAGTATCTCATTTGATTTCTGAGGAAAGACCTAGGTGGTCTGAAATATTAAATAAATAAATATATACAAAAACACAGAAATAAATACTTTCATAAAAAAAACACCCAATTTTGTTTCATTTATTTTATCCAGATATTATATATATATATATATATATATATATATATATATATGCCTCCATATATATATATGGAGGCATAGTGGCGTAATGGATTGTGGCATTAGAGAGCAGAGTTGGAATTCCAGTTGAATTCATTACATTTACATACATGCTAATTCCCAGGGAAAAGGCATGAATCCATTTCTACTCCCGACAATGTGTAAATAGCAGGACAGACAGTTCTACAGTCTTGTCTGGCAACCGGTCTAGGAGAAGGACAACTCTGAATTCAAAACCTGTGGAGGGTCGTTTGGGAACCTTGCGGCACATAGTGCACCAGGTCTCTGTATTCGGCTCTTAAAAAAGTGTGGCTGGTCCTGCACAAAACCTTCACCACTATAATCAAATCATATGTGAAGATGTCTGGCTGTCAGTTCCTAGGAACCGAGTTGTTTGACCCTCATATGTCGAAAAACAAAAAACGATGGGAGAGTCCACTGTGTATATATATATATATATATATATATATATATATATATTTATATTTATATATATATATATACATCATATATATATATATAAATATAAAAGTGAACATAGAAGTCAACACTTAGAGGCGACAGTCTGTTTCATGCTAGATGCAACTGTCGTGGCCTGACGATTGCATCTAGCATGAAAGACTGTTGCCTCTAAGTGTTGACTTCTATGTTCACTTTTATATTTACACACGCTCTATCTCTGATATTGAGCACTTTATCCCATAAATATAGCACACTTTAAGACTATATTTCTTTATATATATATATATATATATATATGTATATATATATTATATATATATATTTTGTCAATACACGACAGATTGTGTGTAAACAGTAAAATATACAAATATATAGCCTACTTATATAGGCATCTTTTATTTTCTTATGCTTCAGTGATTTCTGATGATCCACAAGTGTGTCCCTTCGAGTCCAATCTGTGGTGTATTGACAAAAACTGCAAAATAATTTATTGTCATCATGTTAAAAATCATCACAGAAAGCTGGCTCTTCAGCTCTGTATTTTGCCGAAAGTTTGCACACACCAATTTTGCTAGCTTTTCGGGAAAGATAATCAAACCAGCATTTAAAAATCTAATTTAACTATTAAACAAACAACTTTTATTTTTACTATCCTTGATGGTATGTGCCACGCTATTCATATACTAATATCACATATTATGGGTCTATGTCCTGCGGCGACCAGCAGTGACTAGTTTGGCCAATATCATGAATTAGGTTATGGTGCTTGCCCAGTACTGGGATCAGTAGTGGAAAATACTACATGTGATTTATAGAATGACATGTTGAAGCAATATAGGTTGTAGCACTTGCATATAAGTGAGTGACTTTGCTGTGTATTGCAGATTTATGCAAAATAATGCTTCTGTTGAGTTCTACCTCAAGAATTTTACATTTTACCATTAGACTATACAAAGTTTTGAAGCAATGACAGTAGATAGCATGCCTACTGCAGAGTACAAACTATATTTATGTCAATAGTATGGTAAATTTAGAAATAGAAAAAAAGGCTCTGATTTTCACAATAACTTTTTTTTCTTTCTCTTGCTCTCTATTTTTTATTTTTTTTATTCAGATTTTATTTTTTAGTAGCAAAAATTGCATTTTCTGTGATTTTCTATATTTTCCATTTTCTACTTTCTTCCTGTGTATTATCCCATTTTCCATATAATGAAGAACTTGCCACTCTAGTGTTCTGGTCATTTTGAAACCGTTCATCATGCCAGATTATATGCTTTCTCCTAGAATCTGTAATTAATGCCCACTCAGAATAATTACACTTTAACCTAGGGTGGTAGCACCTGTTAGGATCCCAGATATGGGAAAATATTGAACCCCCAAACTGGGGTCAAAACATGAAAGTATAAAAATACATTAGAAAAAATTACCAGTACATTTTCATAGAAAAAAAAAGCAGCAATATCTTATAGGAACAAGAAAATTACTAATGATATATTTTTCAGAAAAAAATGACCAAAGCTCACAAGAAAATAAAATAGAAAATAGAATGTCCTTAGCAACTAGAATACAATAGCATTTTCTAAATTCTTCTAGTTGCGAAGGACATTCTGTTTGTAGTTAATAGTTACTTTGTTTTCAATAAATTCATTTTCTTTTTGCTTTGAAAAAGTTCACATTGGATGAAACATGTTGGGTAATAATACAGTTTCCCTACTGTCTTTTACCTTTATACATTTTATATATATATATATATATATATATAAACACACACAAATATTTAACTAAATTTTTTTTTTAAATGATGCCCATCTTCTACAAGGCCCATCAAGGATCACACATGATCTGTGGGAAGAAGCTGCTCAAGCGGAACTTAGATTTCACTTATTGAATACAAATGGAATGAGGGTGGCTCTCTACAATGTGCACAGTATGCTGTGTCTTAACTGCAAAGCTAAGAACTGGTGGAACTTAGGAATGTAATTTGTCTGAACACTTTCCATGGAAATAGTAATAGACTCACAATGTTTTGTCTGTGAGAAAAGTGTTGTAAGGTGGAAAATAATTCATCACCCACAAGGACACAAAAATGCTTTTGGACTCTATTGGGACTGAAAGGAGAAAACTTGGGAGCTCCTGCCCATATCTGACAGCAGTGCTCCATTTTCAGCCTGATCTGGCCCTTGTAAAAGTAGAGGATAGCGCATCAAGTCCGGTACTTACTGGAGCAGTACAAACTATTCTTCCAGCATCTTTATTGATAGATCATATGTACGAGTTCCACTTGAGGCCTGAGTTGATTTTAAGTCCCCATAATCACTCAAGGCACAGGGCCTCCCCGAGGGAACATCTGTTCATCATGATTGATCATAGTTCGGGGTCCGATCAGCAATGATGGAATGTCATTAGTTTGGTTTTTGAAGCATTGAATGCGAGTTGCCAGTTTTCTTACACCACTGAGCGGCAAGGTATGATAGTTATTGTGCGATAGGAACATAATGTTGGAAAAAAGTCGAATGGAGATAAAAGAACAATCAGAAATGAAATTGAAAACATTGTAAAGACAAACCATTTCTTTTTGTTCTTAAGAAAGTCACAAAAAGAGATTAGAGAAAAATTAAAAGGATAATAAGCAAGAAAATTGAATTGTCTAAGGAGTAAATATTTGAAGATGATGGTGTTGAAAAAGAGAGAAAATATGCAGAATATTAAAACATTGGCTAAAGAACATGAAAGCAACCAATCTATCACTTTTAAGTAAACATGACAAAGAGAAATGTGCATATTGCGCAAAGACGTACATAAAACTATATTTCTCATTAGTAATTTTTAGTGATGAATGTAGAGTTCTATTGGATGGACTACGTGGGTTGGTTAGCGGTTGTGTCCTTCATGGAAATAATCAACCGACACTACTTTGATAACAAAAGGAAAGAAGTTTTTTTTTTTGGTGGGGGCAGCGTTGATATCATATGTAGCAAAATTATAGGTTTCTTCAAGATAAATACAGAGAAATATTGTTGGATTTTGGACGAGTTGTTTTTTTTTTTTCACAGGTCATAATTTGGAAGCTTAAAGTTAAAGAATGTTTTTAAATATGAAAATTAACTCTTACATTCTGAAAAGCTGACTACTGACAAATGTGTTTAAAAAAAGTTTCAAAGATATCAAATTAATATAATGGTTACTAGTTTCTTCAGATCCAATAGAAAACTTGTGGTTTATCCATAAAGGAGATATATATATATATATATATATATATATATATATATATATAAGAATGGGAAACAATAAGTAAAGAAAATCTCTGGAAAGCAATAAAAATTGATGCTGATATTTTTTATAATCATTTTGTTTTTTAAGCATTTCACCCCAAGCAAGCCGGGAGTGCCACTAGCATGTAAGGGGTTACAGAGAGTGGGAGAAAGAGTAAAGAGGTGTGATAGAGGAAAGGATGAAGAGGGGGATAAGGAATAGATCAAGGCATTTGGAGATGATGATTGACATTACATTTGAATAGTTGGAGATTATAGCTATCAGGGAAGCAAGTAATAGGAAGGGAGTTCCACAGATGGGAAGTGTGAGACATAAAGCTATTGGAGGAGAAGAGACGGCTACATTTAACAGTTTTGACAGTGAAAGGGTGGGACTGAAATGCCAGCCTAGTAGCACGCTTAAATTTACACAGCGAAAGTAGCTTGTCAGAGCAGTTACCGTGAAAGTATAAGGAATAAAACCCCTAAGATGCAAGGGCTTATTGCACGTGAGAGAATATAAGACAAAGAAAATGTTATTAAGGAGGGAGGACAATAAGAGAACAAGAATTAAGAAGACAGGAGATAACGATAATTTAAATTTTTGAAGATCAAAGTTGACAAGGAAGCAACCAGAACAGAGTTCCACAAGTGAGAAAAAACTGTTAGCATAGAACTTACAGTTAAATCTAAACATTTCAACTGTAAGATGATGAAATCTTTCCATCAGCCGAGTAGTACAATTAAATTCATAAAGTCTAAGTACTAATGAGGAACAATTACCATGAAAACATTTATAGTAAAAGCGACCTTATTATAGAAATTATATTATGTTTATAGAAAAGGAAGCTGTTACAGCAGTGGAAAGTGATTGAAGCCAGAAATATATTACTACATTTGAAACAGTAGAAACATTTTTGTGGTAGACAAGTTGCCATCCAAGGCTATAGAACCTGGTCTGTCCTGATATTTACCCATAGCTGGGGGGAGAAGAAGAGGATTCATATCTATCCCAAAGGTAATAGTACGTAAGTGAATATAATAGATTCAACTGGAATTTGAACTGGAGATTGTAGTCATTCAACATAGAGGGCTACTGAATGAGGTTGTTGCATGAACATAAGAGGAGGAGGCAAGAAGTGCAGATTATGAGGATATGTAGGATAGATAATGGCTGACCCTAGACTTGAAGAGGTTAAGATTGTAGTCACTCAACATAGAGGGCTACTGAATTATGCTGTCGCATGAACATAAGAGGAGGAGGCAAGAAGTGCAGATTATGAGGATATGTAGGATAGATAATGGCTGACTCTAGATTTGAAAAGGCCAATATTATAGTGATCTTGGAACTATCCTCACAGGAGTCTGTTCCATAAATTATCAGTTTTGGGAAAGAATCTGTCTGGATGGAACTTTTTTTTTACTAAGTGAATATGAAGGGAATGTGGATTTGCCCCAGCAGACATTTCATAGCTGCTGTAACTGTCTTAACAATTGGAACTATTGGATGTAGATTGTTAAAACATTTCCCATGGAAATAGTGACTGAGTAGCAAGAGGCTTGCAATGTTTGATCTGTGAGAAAAGGTTTGTAGGGTGGAAAATAATTAATCACACACAAAGACGTATAGACGCTTTTGAACTTTCTCAAAGCTGGATAGGAAGGACTAGATAACGGTGAAAACTCTTCCAGAGATTCCATAGTGGGAGAGTCTGTGTAGCAACATCCTATGCCACACTTTGTCAAAGCATTTGATATATTACTTGTCTACTTGATGAATTTGTCTAGTACTATACTGATTCTGTTTGTAATGACAGGACATCAGCAGTGGACCTAGCAGAGCAAAATCCATATTGTTATTTGTGTTGAGGTGATTGATAACCTTCTTGTTGATCATAGATTCAGTTTACTGATGTCACTAAGGAGGCTGATGGGTTGATATTGTAATGGGGAGCTGGCATCTGCTATAGACTAGGGAAGCATTTCTCCTTCTGGCAGTAATTAAACAATTTTGGCAATACTAGAGATAACCGTGGACTAATGTTTATAAAGAATGACCACCAGAATTTTATCTGGATCAGTAGGTTTCATGAAGTCAAGGCTTTTGATGAGTCTGAAAACTTCCCATGCCATGATTGAGATATTACAAAGTTTGTGAACCATGAGGGGGGTGGCCCTTGGTGTTTAACTTTGAGTTAGAGGCAAAGTTCATTGCAAAGCCTTATCTGAAAACGATGATATAACCTTAGGGTTGTTTATTATAGAAAGCACTGACTATTTGCCTCTTTTGAGAATTTTCTTTGAGATTTTTCAGAACTTGTCCTTTGTTCTCAATCTTGGCTTAGACTGATTGTGTATAGCTGCTCATTGCATTTTCTAAAAGTCTCTTCCAATGATTTTGGGCAGTTCTGAGTCTGACAAGGGTCCTACTACACAGATTCTTGTGATAGAGATGGTGGTGGTGGCGGCGGCGTTGGCGGCAGCAGCTGGTGCGGCTGATTCTGTTGTTGTTAAGGTGAACTATGGCAGCAGTACATTTTGGCATGAACCAAAGATGGTTATTTAGCTTTTGTTGGTTATTTTTCCATGGGATAAAACTTTTCGTCCCTGAAAGAATCCATTCCGTAATGTGGGAGGCAAAAACTATGTTTTGTAAATAAATATTTAGCTGCAGCGATTTAAACAAAAAAAAAAAAAGATTTCACCCAGGCAAGGCGACGATGACACTTGGATGCAAGAGATTGCTGAGAATGAAAGAGAATGAGAAGATTAGTGAAGAGAAAGAACAATAAAAGTACGGGATTCAGGAAGACAGAAAATGCATACATAGGTGTAAACATGTAAACATACACATTTATAAGAAGAGTGCTAAAAAGTTCTCAGCCTGACCACAAAAGGATTCCTTCTAAAATATCTGCTGTTTGATTAGAATTTGGAAAGAGGGTAAGACCAATAAATTTCACCACCCCACATAACTATAATTACACACACACACACATATGTGTGTGTGTGTGTGTGTGTGTGTGTATATATATATATATATATATATATATATATATATATATATATATATGTATATATATTTATTTATTATAATTTTATCATATAGACAAAACCATTTTACTCACAACAAAGATGCAACTTGGTTTCAGTGCATTTTAACTGCACATCTACGGGTGAGGGTCATAAATCGTTATGTTTGTAGGCAAACTTTATGTATATTTTGTGTGTACATTTTTCTTCTCAAAAAATGGAAAATAGGAAGTGACGTTTTACATCTGGACTTGTCTACAGACAGGATTGTTCATAACCATTTTCGACCCTCACCCATAGATGTGCAGTTAAAATGCACTGAAACCAAGTTGCATCTTTGTTGCGAGTAAAATGGTTTTGTCTGTATGATAAAATTATAATAAATAAATAATTATCGCTCAACTACCTGTATCGAGCTCTTTTTTTAATTAACGCTGCGAACGTTGGAATTTATATATTACTTTCGTTCTCATCGCATATATATATATATATATATATATATATATATATATATATATATATATATATATATATATGTGTGTGTGTGTGCATGGTACTTATTGGAAAGTACTCAATATCAGTGACAGAGCAAACAAACTCACATCAATCCAACTATATATATATATATATATATATATATATATATAGTTGTGGACAGAATTATTCACCCCAACTAAAAATTTGCATATTCTTTAAGGAAATGTGAGTATTTCCAAGTACTTACTGAAGTTACCATAAATAGTTGATTCTGTATCCATTTTTGCATAATTTGTTAAATTTTTAGAAGTTTCACTTTATTATATTCTTATTTATAGATTTTTATAAAAATTGGCACAGTTGAAAATTATTTGAACTTACCCCAAACCCACTATGGAAATTCTGAAATAATATTGCTTATGGCAATTGTAATGTTTTTTGTCTTAATTTGACATTTAATGCAATCACCCTTTGAAAATGAAATAGTATTGACCTGATTCTATAATATTCTAAAAGGTCATTAAAAAGGCAATATGTGAATGCCATGTACTGCAATAACTCATTTGTTCTGCAACCATGGCAAAAATGGCTGGACTTGACAAGAAGCTCTAAATGAACATAGTTGATGCATAAAACAAGCTGATTGGATATACAACACTTTCCAAGTTTTTAAATGTTCCTAGGTTAACAATTCATAGCATTATCAAGAAATACACATTGTGTTGAGATTAAATTAAGGACTGGCAGAAAATGGTTAATTTCTGAGAGAATGGAAATTAAAATTGTTAGAGATGTCTCAAAGCATCCTCACTTAATGACAAAGGAGATTGTCAATGATGTAAAGCCTTCAGGGTTGAATGTATTGAGGAAGACAGGCACTAGATGCTTTCATCAAGCAGGAAAACTCTCTTGCTTCAGGTCAAACAAATAATATGCAGATTAGCTTATGCTAGAAGCCATGTAGAACATGGGAGCAAATATTGAAACTCTGTTTTATGGTCAGATGAAACCAAACTGGAATTATTTGGTCACATGAACAGCCATTATAATTTGAAGAAAGTGAATGAAGCTTACAAACCAAAAATACCCTCCCTACAATTAAGCACGGTGGTGGGAGCATTCTGTTCTGGGGATATTTTGTTGCTTCTGGACCAGGAGAACTAGTAAGAGTACAAGGTATCATGGATTTCTATCATTAAAAATAATATCAATGTGTAAAATATATGTCTTTGGGGCATCACTGGACATTCCAACATGACAATGACCTTAAAGCCATGGCATGAATTGTTACAAAATACTTAGATGACAGCAAAATTAAAGTATTGGTGTACCCTGCACAAAGACCTGACCATTGAAAACTTATGGGTGTATTTGGAAAAAAAAAGTAAGAGAAAGAACTTCTTCAAATTTGGAGGAATTAGAAGCTATTGCCAAGAAAGAATGTAGCAAAATACCAATCAATGTGTGTAGTGACCATGTAAGGAACTATGAAAAAAAGGCAATAATCAAGAATAAAGGTTACACAATTATTGAGGCAAGAGGACAAATAATTTTAAACTATGTTAAATGTTTTTTTTGTGTTTTTGTATTATTGTTTGACATTAAAATAATTTTTTTTTGTGGACACCACTGTGCATTCCTTTAAATCCATTATTTGATTTGTGAAAAAATGCACATGAAGTTCCCTTGAAAATTTCTGGTATTACAGCTTTATTTGTAATTATGGAAGTGGGGGTGAATAATTCTGTCCACAATTGTGTGTATGTATATATATATATATATATATATATATATATATATATATATATATATAGATATATATATATATATATATATATATATATATAGATATATATATATATATTTATATATATATATATATATATATATATATATAGATAGATAGATATAGATATAGTTCACACACGCATAAGTTCTTCCTTTCATGTAGAAAAAGCCATCTTTATCAATTCATTCCAATTTGTGACAAAAATAATATCACCTTAACTATTTAGATATAGAGATATTTTTTCAAATACCTCTCTTTCCTCAACCCTACATAGTTCCTGGAACTGAAACAGTATATCTTTCACACAGATATATATATATATATATATATATATATATATATATATATATATATA
>OZ038479.1:83258454-83265954 GCA_964036315.1 Acanthosepion esculentum | reverse complement strand
GTTTTTAATATATTTAATATATATGTATAAGTTTTTATGATGTCAGTTAACATTTTCATTCTAAAATTGATATTAACCAACTGATGTTGGTAAAATTTTCAAGGTCTTCTGATATTTACATGTGGAATATATCATGGGATCTTCAGCTTATCGTATCTGTTCTTATTAAAAATAAAAAATAAAAAATAATGATAACTTGTACCATTTTTTATTTTGTAATGGCCAACACAAGCTTTTATTTTATTTCATTAACACAATATCCTACATATTTGAATTAATTATTATTTCACTATTTTATATGTGAATTTAGGATTGATGACATCCTTTAACCTTCATCAGTCTTTTATTCAGTGATTTTATAAACTTTCTATTATAGTAATTTCCCCATGCACGCATGGACTCTCCTAGCTATAAATAAGATCAGGTACTACCTTTTAGAGAGGGTAGTTTCCAGCAGTCAGCTCTGAGAGTTGGACCAAACATTCTTGCTTGTTTTTATGTTTGTATTACTGTTTTCTGTTAATATATTTGTTTAACTCAATTACTCGTGGTTTTTATTGATTTTCTCTGGCACTCCTTATTACTGGTTCCCATATTGTATTCATTTCTATACTTGGTCAGCTCCATAGATTTTTGTGGCCAAGCATATGTGTTGATTCCTTATGTTTACAAATTTTCCAATGATGTTCTTTGTCTATGATTTCAACCTGATTCCACAGAGGGTGGTGATCACACTTTTCTCTCTATATGTGGTCAGCTATGTCTGATTTTTTCACTTCCCCTCATGTTACAGCTTTCTGGTGTTCTTGAAGCCTTACCTTAAGGGGGCAGCCTGTCTTGCCTTTATATTTCTTACCACAGCTGCATGGGATGGTGTACACACAGTTTTTAGTCATGTTCTCCTCTAATGAATAATGTAAATAGTGAATCCATCAGTTTGTATTTACAATATAGTTTATACTTATATTTATAATTTAAACAATTTTTTGTGAAAGTGAATCTAATGAACACAACTGGAATTTGAACTTGGCTTTCCAATTTCTCATTCTTACAGATAGTAGATTTGTTCTTACTATAGATTTTAACAACTTTTTCACTTTAGGTTTTGCTAATTCTCAAAAATCACAATTTTAGCACTATGGCGCAGTCATTAAATAAAACTGAGAAGTTGTTTATTTGTGGGATTGACAAGAAGAAACTGAAACTGCAGATATGGGGAAATCAAAATTTCTTTGATATTGGCACACAGCCTCATGCATTTTTAGTACTTGTTGTCCTCAAGCAATCTTTAATAGTGAACAGGTTCATCCCTGCTTAAATTTGGAGTATGTGAGTGGTGCAGAAAGGTTCTCAAGCCCAATCAAAAAAAAAAAAAAAAAAGTCTGTTTGGTCACCTGGCCATATTTTCAGGAGTAGATTGTAGAACTATTCAGCACCCTCTCATATATTGCTGCTCAAAAGGTCATGGATTAAGGATGAAAAAAATTTATTCATTTTAAAACCTAGTTTCTACCATCTCATTCAAAGTAACTTTTGCAAACAAGTTTATACCAACCTCCATCCACTGATCAAAATCATCAAATCTTTATTTCTGGCCCCAACAAGGCCACCACACTTTCCCAATCTATCAATTTTAGCATTCTTCAGCAGTATTTTATTACTTCCTAAAGATTTTTCTTGCTTGAATATGAGAAAAGCATTTTCAGCATTGTCTCATACATAAAGAACAAATAAAAAATTTCCTTTGGATTTAAAGAACCATATGGATTATATAGGCCATAACAAACTGACTTCTTATTTTTACTGAATGACAGTGTGGATGTTGGAAGAAAATGCTGGATAACAATTTATTATATATATATATATATATATATATATATATATATATTTATATAAATATATAGTAAAGGTAACAAATCCATTGGTATATAATCCAAGTGAATCCTTGTAAAATAAAATATTAAAATCGATCGACAAATAGAGCTCAGTTATTACAGATCAAATAATTAATGAAGAATAAAATCCAAAATCACCTCATATGGGGAATACCCTATTTTGGCTATAAAAACTATAAAATATAGTTTGTCTTATCAATGCTGTTGTGGTGTTTGTGCCAGAGATAGAAATTTAACTGTGAAAGTTGAAAAAAATATTAAAAAATATTAAAATGCCAGTCAAAAAATTAATACAGAATTTATCAATTTCAATGTTTCACACACACAAAAGGCACAAAACAGGGGTCAGAAGAGGGTGGAAGGTATTTGTCTTAAAGGAAAGAAGTTTTACAAAATTAAACCTGAATATTAACCTTATGATATTATTTTGGGTTTATATGAAGAATGAAATGTTAATTTAAAACTAAAAGCGTAATAATAAAGGGGTTTAAAAAAATCTTTAAAATATATAGATAAAAGGATGTAAGTGATTATATATATATATATATATATATATATATAGTGTATTACTATATATATATATAGTGTACTACTATATATAGAATATATTACTATATATATATATAGTGCATTACTGTATATATGTAATATAGTGTATTACTATATATATATGTAATATAGTGTATTACTATATATATAATATAGTGTATTACTATATATATGTGTATATATATATAATATAGTGTATTACTATATATATATATATATATATATATATATAGTAATACACTATATTATATATATACACATATATATAGTAATACACTATATTATATATATACACATATATATAGTAATACACTATATTATATATATAGTAATACACTATATTATATATATATACACATATATATAGTAATTCACTATATTATATATATAGTAATACACTATATTACATATATATATAGTAATACACTATATTACATATATACAGTAATGTAGTTAGTGCCCTCTCCACCTAAAGTCCGCCCCGTCTCTCTCGTCTATTACCCCTCTATATAGATCACGGGTCCCCCCCCACACTATCACACATACTCTCACCAATTTCTACCGGAGTCGTTTTTCCGTTTTCATTTTGAATCTGTAGGTCTGATGAATTGGGTCGTTTTTACGATTCCAATGGAATAAATTATGACCATGGAATATTAGTGTTTAAGTCTTTTTATTATATATATATATATATATATATATATATATATATATATATATATATATATATATATATAGTAATCCTAACATCTACAAAATTTGAAAATAAATTAGTTATCCCCAATACTATGGTCCTTACCACCACCTCCAGGCCACTTGGAGACATAATTAAGAAGAAAAATAGATCTAACACCATTTCAGATGCCAGGATTTATCAAATAAAGTGCTTGCAATGTAGAAACACTTACATTGGCAAAACATCTCAAAATCTAAAAGCTCACGTCTATGAATACAATAGAAGGCCTACTTTGGGACAACCATTTGAAACCCACTTGTAATACACACAAACAAGATTTGCCATAACTTTGTTTTTATAAATGCCACTCTAATTAGAAAAGGACATAATTCTTTATGTCAAAAGTACTTCAAGGGAATCCTGATAAATATTTTACCAACTATGAGCACTTATAAAAAAAATCACCATATTACATCAGCAACCTTTTATTAAATCCATTCTTAAAGACTTTAACTACCACTACCACAACTGATATTGAGGTAAAAACATCCCCATTCAACATGTGAACAACTTCCAAACATAATACCTGCTAGACACACACACACACACACACAAATATTATCATCTTAATCCTGCATAGACAAACTAGAATTGATACACTTACACATAAATTCTACACATGAACGGTGCTTGACAAGTCAAATGCGTGTGAAGTCTGCTTAACTAATGAAATTCAGACATAAAAAATAAAAATACCGGAAAGGTTTTTTTTCCATATCTCATCCTCTGATGAAGCTTTAATAAAAAACAAAACATGTGAGATTTATAAATGTTTTCTATTTGTTGTTTATCCTATCATTCTGTTGGATTCTGATCCATATTTGATCAGTATTTGATTTCAGTTCATAAATATATATATATGAATAAAAAGAGACAAGAGTAAAACTATACTAAGCTGATGCATTTCGTCCTCGAAAGGACTTTATCAAAGCAATATTGCCTTGATAAAGTCCCTCAGAGGACAAAACATGTCAGCTAAGTGTTTTTCCTCTTGTCTCTTTTTATTCATTTTGTCTCTTCTACAGATACACTCCATCTGAGAATATTTACACATACACACACACACACACATATATTTGGTTATATGGATTCATATATATATATATATATATATATATATATATATATATATATATATATATATATAAAAGTGAACATAGAAGTCAATACTTAGGCCTGACGATTGCATCTAGCATGAAACAGACTGTCGCCTCTAAGTGCTGACTTCTATGTTCACTTTTATATTTACACATGCCCTATCTCTGATATTGAGCACTTTATCCCATAAATATAGTACACTTTAAGACTATATTTCTTCATATATATATATATATTTTTAGAATTGGACATAGCCCGACAATTTATTTAAAGACATTTATATTATGTATCTATAAAAAGAACGTTAAACATAATATAAATGTCTTTAAATATATATATATATATATATATATATACACACACACATTTGGTTATATGGATTTATATAAATATGTATGTATATATTTACAGCCTTTATACATCATTCCCATGGAAAAACAATATAAAAAAGTATTCTATTTTTTTATATTAGTTAAGTTAATAAAGTCTACCAATGTCAGAAGTCTGTTGGTTAAGGCAAGGTTTGGACACTTGTACTGGTTTGAAGTTGAGTTATGGTTTACACCTAAAGAATCTCTCTTCATATGCCAAGTCCCTGCAGGATGTGAGCAATCATGGCTCTCCACAACTTTTTCTAATGCTCCAAGTACCTCTTGCTCTTCTCTGTCTAGCTAAAGAATACAGAAATGGAAAACAAGAGGAAAAAGTACTCAGTCTGATGATTGGTTTTTCTTGTAACTGACAGATTTGACTTTATGCAAGTATTTTTTAATGTAAATCATGCAGAGTTTGAGGAGAAATGTTCGCCTTGTTTACTTCACGGTGCACTCCCACCAGACAAGTAAGCCCATTGAAAGAAAACATCAGCTTGGTGTTAATATGACATAGGTACAAAGTGGTGTAGACATTTTGATTTATTTCTATATGAATGTACACACACACACACACACACACATGTATAGGCACATGTGTGTGTCTATAATGGTAACTTGCTGTAGAGCAATTCTTAAGAAAGCAATATGCAAATTGTTGAGAGTGAAATTGATCCTTTCTTGTTGTTTATTATGGACTTTTGAGAGCTTCAGCTTATGTTTGTGAATCTTGTATATATACATACATGTGTATACACTGGTATGAAGATTGCATTGAAGTGTGAAACTGACGGTCACCATGCAGTGTTGATTTCTATGTTTACAATGGCTATATTTATAAATGTTCTGTTTTTAATATGTAGAACCCGTCCTTATAAATTTAGGTAGTTTTTAATTTTGTGTGTGTATTTGCTATACAACACAAAAACATGGGAATTTAATGTTGCATCCTATATTAATAAACAAGTGTTTAAATTTTATTATCTGGAAGAAATGGGTTTTTATACAAAAGTGGGTGGAATCTCTTTTTCACTATTTAATTATCTCTCTGGGTGTGTTGTAATCAAATAAACTTGTGTTATTTTAATTAATTTTATTATTTATATTAATTATTATTATTACTCCTCCATAGTGTCTTCTTCAGGGTTATGACTAGAAAGCGTAATAAAACAGTAAAATACGAATATCGTTTCTGTCTCATTTTTATTCTTTTTCTTAAAATTTTTCTTGAAATACAAAGGAATTTCTCTTTTTCTTTTATGTTAATAACCAATATCTATTCAATAATAAAAGTCTTATGACTGTCTGTAACATCTAATTTGCTGAAATAGCAGATTTTAGCCTGAAGCATTGAATTAAGCTATCTCTAAAATGCACTTTCTTGAAAAATGAAAAAAAAAAAAAAAGGAGAAAATTGAGGTGATTTTCAGCTGAACGATGATATTATTATGGGGTCTCTATTTTTGCTCAGTTAAAGTAAAAAAAAGTACTTTTTTAAAGTAGATGACTATTAAATGTTAATTATAGAATGTTTCCCTTATTTAATTATTTGTATATGTGTAAAACAAAAATCCAGGTACAAAAAAAGTAGCTCCCTTTCTTCCCATAATACACAAAAGATAGCATAATCTACAAGGGTGCAAATTCAATGACAATATTTTTCCATTATAATTTTCTCTTTGGCTTGTCTAATTTGAGTTAAAATGACAAAAAGTTTTCTTCAAAAATTCTAATGTACTGTTTTCTAGTCAATTACTTGTAAACTGTGAGATACAACGTTAATCCTTAACAGTTCATATTACGAATGCTTTTCTAAGAGAAGTTATCAGAAGACATACCGACATTTTGTCTTGGAAATACAACTTTGTTATTCTTCATATGTTCAAGAGCCACTGAACTAAAAGAGGCTCCCTAAAAAATTCTCATCAATAACGAATTTTGATTGCATGAAAAATTCTTATTTTTGATACTTTATATCCAGATAGAAGGTGGTTAGTGGGGAGTTCATGCTGCTTTCTCTGTCTCTTCAGTTTTTGCTTGGGGCTTTCTTGACTATTTCCATTATAATTGTGGCGTGCTTTTCATGAGAAATGGCAAACGAATGCTGCAATTTACAAAAGAATTGTGCATTGTTCTTGCCAGAAGCAAACTGAGTAAAAATATATTTAAACCAATCATAGACAATCAACTCTGCTTGGAAGTGAAATAACCCCCTTGAGAGCTGAGGTTGATGTGCTGTGTATCAGATTGCATGTATTATTTATTCATTTTTGTCAGGTGTTGTTTTTGTTGTTTTTATTGCTACTTATTTCAACAATTTTAGATGATTTGTTCTGAAATTAAACTTAAAATCTGGGAATAAAGAAAGGGGCCTGAGATGAAGCTTGAAATCACAATCCGTGCTTTTCTATCACGACATTTTTTTGTTTATTCTGTTTAATGCTTAAAGGATTAATCAATCAAAATACTATGGTAAAAAGCAACAAAAATAGTTGAAGACTAATCCTTATTGTGCATGTGTAGTTAAATAATTGTTTTTCTGCGGCTTCGATAGAATACTTATTTTCCTCACTGAATCTAACATAAATATATGCTTGTCAGTATTAAAGACTGAAATTTCTTCAACTCCTGAGATTTATTAAATCATACACAGTAATGTGCAGAAGTTTTCAGCAACTGTAAACACTTGCAAATTTCTAATAATTGCCAGTTTTTTTTCTATCTGAATTTCTGAGATGTAGAGTTATTCTTATTTACACTATTTACATGCGGACTATTATCCTCATCTTTGCTGTTGTTATCTTTTCATTTAACATGGGACAATAGCCTAGTATTAATTAAAGTGTAAGTT
>OZ038479.1:83245954-83253454 GCA_964036315.1 Acanthosepion esculentum | reverse complement strand
TGTGTAATAAGATTTTTCAATGCAAAGGGCAAAAATCCATCTTTGGCTTTCAGTGTATGAACTTTTCTTTTTTTTCAGTTTTTGAAATGGTATAGAGGAGCTGACAGTGGTTGGGGGTTTTTTTTTTCTAAATCACATGATCACAGGTAATGAGACCTAGCTGGGTGCATTACATTATCCTTCCCCTCCTAGAGAACAAATTTGATTCTATGTCTTGGAAGCAGCCATCATCACAAAAAAAAAAATAATGAAATTTAAAAATCAGTAGTCAGTGAAGAAATAAATGCCATCTTTGTTCTGAGGTACAAAATATTTGCTACTCATGGATTTCCTATCACATGATCAGGCAGTTAATGCAGTCAAAATGCTATGAAACACTGGACAGATACTGACAAAAAGGACATTTATGTAAGTGTGTCATACTTCTGTACAACACCACTACCCAACAAAAGAGAGGGTTTTTTGGGTTTTTTTTTTTAGTATATCCACTGCATTATGCTATGATCTGTTTCTGATTCTCAATCCGTCCTGAGTATGACAATAAACTACATCCATATCCTGGGTAAGATGATAAACTACATCCAACAGCAAGGCCTCTGATCAGGAGGTTTTGAGGAGTGTGGAACGTGACCCAGAGTGGTAGAAATAGTTGATCACAGGATAGATTGGAGATAAGAGAGACAGAGGGAAACAATATGTAACCTACCTAGTGAGCTTGTGTAAATGGATGTTGGAACAATTTAGGAGAGATAGTAAAAAGACAAAATTTATTAAGAGCTGCAAATACAGGAAATTGTGGACAGCCATGATTGCCAATGTCCTGAAATGACACAGCACATAGAAGAAATCACAATAACAACAGATTGTCCAAATGCTTCAGGGTCAAAGGGAATAATGCTGAATTCATAAAAGGCTTTAGAAAGCAAATCATTTGTCTCAGTATTCAGTGAACCTTTCAATAACTTTATATTAAATTTTTACTATGTATCACTCAGATCATTCTTTACTGATTAAATAAATGTCATAATCATAACTAGTGGTATACACAGTTCTTATTGTGGTGCCAAGAACACAATAATTGAAAAATATACACATGATATAATAAAATTTATCTGCTTATGAGGCTTAGGTTTTTCTCTGTATCTAGTCTGAGGATAATATTTCACTCTGCGTATCTTTATTGGGGACATTTTTAGTTTATTTAGTTATTATTTTCTTACTGAGTTGTTAATTTTCTCAGTATCATAAAATTTTTGATTGGAGCCTGTCAAGGTTGCCTATGGAAGTAACAGCTACTCTGACATGTAAAATAGTTATGTTTCTGTGATTTATCAAAATGTTCATTAATCTATGTTTTTCTTGGTTAGGTGTCACAATTATAGATTGTTGCAGATAATGACAAAGTCATTCATCTATAACTAATTATTAGGAAATAGTTAATGACTACAAGTTATTAACACTATTATGTGATTTGTTTATAAGTTAAATGAAAAGATACAGTAAAAGGTAAAGTTTGAAAACATTTTTAAAAATATTGTCAATAATAATAATGATGATCAGCCATCCATCACGTGCCAATTTAGGCTTCAACTTTTGTGAAAGATAAAATGTTGATTCTAATAATAATACAGTCAACTTTGTCTTTTTCACTGCTTAGGGTCACGAATACTGTGAAAGACAGTGGGTTGACTTTAATGAGAACATACCTACCCGTTTACTAAGTTTAGTAAAACCATTTTGATCCAGTTTTTGTTATTAAATGTAGCAAAAACATTATAGTTTTACATATAATTTTTATGTTTATGCAAAATCTAATTTGGGTTTCAAATGCTATAAACAAACTGTGTTTACAACAATAATCATAATAATACACTTCATTCTTTTGCCACCCTTCTCTTTTGCCAGATGGGTCCCAAAATGCAGCAAAAGAATAGGGTTGGCCATACTGGGCAATTTTAGCTCATTTCTTTCTGACTTTGGCTTTGTTAAGAGTTTTTGTAAACTTAGCTTTTAATTTTTTTTTTTAAATATAATCTATTTTTTTATTATCTAATTTCAAAAATGATTAAATAGCAAAGATATTTAGCATTAAAATAATTTGAGCATATTTTATTTACATTACAGTTTCCTCAAGTAAAATAAAAAAACTATTTTACCAATAAACACACACACACACAAACATTTGACATTATTCATAAAAATACTTTATGATCACAAAACATTATCAGCACAGACTTAATTTAAGAGCAATGATTGTTGTTATTTTATTCCACACAAAGTCTAAAGAATTGAATTCTTAAAGAATGCCATTGTCTAGGTGTTTTGTCATTATTAAAAAGAAAAAAAAAAAATCTTGTCTGTTTAAACAGACAAAATTACTTTATTAAATAAAACCTTGTATTGATTAACGTTTATCTTTGATCAGAATTGTTACAATGATGATGCTGCCAATTTTAGACAGGATCTTCATTTCGACTTTTTCTTGTATGAACAATCAATTAAAAAAATGGACATTCAATTTAATACTTGTCTGATTTATCTGATGTCTTCAGTCTGCCAACAAACAAGCACTCCGCCTTTCTCATGTGTATAGTCAGAATACATCAATACCACATTTTGTCTCTAAATGCTTGTGTACATTGTCTGAGCAAACAAATGCTTTGCAGTAATGATTTATCCGTAAGATGTAATAAGTTTATAACATACAGCTTTGTATGAGGTTTGTGTCTTTACCATTTATCTTAACTTCAGATTCTGATGAATTGTTAATACAGATATTTGGGATTCTTTCTACTGTATATGAATGAGAAAGATTCTCCTGAGTTTTATTGCAAATTCACTTCTTAACATTCTATAAGGAAGTGTGAACTCTGTTGCCTCATAAAACTTTTAAAGAAAATACACCCAAATAAGATGGTTGTATAAAAAAAGGTCTAATTTCTTTTAAAATGACGGAGTTTTTGATTTTTTGTTTTTTTGTGCCACCTTTTAACTATATTTCAGAATGTCTCCCCATTTTTAAGATTGTCTGAATCATGAATTGTAGAAATTTAGTTTGTAGAAAGATTAATATTCCAACCATTCTGAATCTGTCAAACTGCGGTCCCATTTCCCATCTGAAATCCTAAAATTTAATTCAAGATGTGTGTGTGTGTGTGTGTGTGTGTGTGTGTGTGTGTGTGTGTGTGTGTGTGTGTGTGGAATTTCTCACCTCCCAGTTGAGAACTTCTGGTGTACATGAAGATTTACTCACAACAGAAAAGTTAACTGCATAATTAATAACTTTATTCTTCAGTTTAATCTTATCATCCATTTTCTATTTACTAAGTTTAGCTTCATTTGACAAAAAAGAAAATGAAGGGAAATAAAGGTTGGAAGATTTTGTCTAGTCCAGTCTTCAAAGTGTTGAATCCTGCATGACTTGAAATTTAGGATTAAAGCCCTAGGCCCAAACATCAACTATGGACTCCAGTGGGAAATGTACATCTAACAAGCAGACAATGCTATTTGACAGCATATAGTACTATACTATTTCTGTTTAATATTCCCGTATGGCTTATTGACATTGAGACACCAGTTTTCATCCAATCACCGAAGTTAAGCAATGTTGAGACATGGTCAGTACCTAGATTGGTGACCGGTTGGAATATCAGGTGCCGTAAGCTTGGATGTATGGGTGATGTGAGGGAAAATTGCTTGGAATGAGAAATTGGAAAGCCAAATTCGAATTTTGGTTGAATTTTATTTACATCCACTTACACACAAATATTCTTGGAAAAAGTACAAGTTCATCACTTATCCTCCCCGCTATAGGTTAAATAATAGGATAGATTAGATCTTATGACTTTGGTTGGTAGTCAGTGTACTGCAGAAAGTAATGGCAGCATAATGTGGGAATTTTTCTGCCAAGTCAATCATGAATTGAAAAGGGATATGATCATCCAAGTGGGCATTACATGTAGCACCTCAGGACGGAATTACTGCATCAGAGTTTGATTAGGCTAAATTATTGGTAGTAAAGGTATCTGGGTAAAAGTTAACATGCCAGATGCTTTATATCTCAGAAATATTATAAGCCAATTTTTAAAATAAATTAATGCCCAGCCACCTGTTGAATGTTGGGTAAACACTTGCGCTGTTTTTTAGCTGTTGGTTGTCTTATTCTGAAGAGCTAATCAGGAAAGCCATAATATTCTGATATCATCGAATGTTATACCAACATGTGTTTTGTGCATAAAACATGCCAGTGCTTCTTTTGCATTAAGAGAGGCAGCACCTGCTGGGTAGACTGGCAAACAAAGAAAGAATTCTGGCAATAAAGTGAAGGCATGTAATCATACACTCTTCCTGCTAAGTATAATGCTTATATTTTTGTAACTATTTTTTATATCTATTGTAAAACATACCAATTATTTGTGAATTTTGACTCAGAAGCTCTGGCAGAAAGGTTAAAATTGTTCAGGACTGTTGGGCTTAAATGGTTAAAACCAACCTGAAAGATATACAGTTAAAAGCAAAGACCGTGAATATGGAGGTTAAAATATTTGAAAAATGATTTTTGCCTCGAAATTGTTCAACAAAACCATAACTCTGATTTTCTGATTATTGTTGCCGCTTTAATTTAAGGTACATTTTCATCCATTTATTGATTTTGGCTTACATTTATATTGTATAAATATCTGAGATGTTACTAGAACTAGTGTAGTATTTAAAATCAGTTTTTGTTCTTAGAAATTTACAATGCTTCTAATCTTCAGACTGAAACTAGAACCTCAGGTCTTTTGACCCACCTGCATGCTTCTGTGACTACTGAGTCAAGCATTCACATTGTCATTAATATATAAAATAAACATCTTATCAGGGTCAAAACTCCTTTGTTATATTGTAAACAATGAAATCACTTTCAACTGAATTAGGTTTTATATTTTGCATTTCTATTATGCATTACTTCCAACTTTTAAATTTAAAAATAATAAAGACTGTCTTCGAAAACAAATAAAAATTTTAAAAAATTGTCTTGGAAGCTGAAAGAACTTATATAATTGGTTATATTCCCTGTTCTCACATTTTTAACTAACAAATATTATATAAAATACCAATGCAAAAAATTGGACACAGGATTTTTTCTGTAGATCCTACAATTTTTAAAACAAAATATTTATTCTTAGTCCCTGTTCCAATGTTCTAGATTCAGTAATTTATATAAGAGCATTTCTAGAATACAGTTAGAAAGATGAGAAAGAGATTGACAGAATACCTGTAAAAGCCTCAAAGTTAAAACAAAACCTATTCTTCATATCATTTAAGGTTATAAAATTGGAGGTAAGACAAGTGAAGTAAATGTCAAGATCTCTTTCATTGTCTTCTCAGAGGCAAGTATTACTCTTTGAATTCTTAAATAGATTATGCTATTTTATAAGATTTACATTTTTCAGGTGATAATCGTATTTACTAAGTTTATTTAATAATGGCATATGACACAAACATTTAAAATGAGAGGAAACAGATATTTAATACGGAAGAACAGAAAGATAAAAGTTAACTGATTGTCATTCCTCACTTGTCAGAACTTGATTGAAGAATAAAACCGTAAATGTATGTAGCAACTAAAAATATGGACGAAAAACTAATACGCTGTTATTAGTAATGTACTAAAGAGGGAATATCTATAAGCAGATCACATTAAGTAGAGCTTTCTTTAAGACACTTCTTGAAAAATAAAGTTGTCCTCTCTTATTTTATGGCTTGTAACACTGTACCTAAATTGAATTGCAGTCCTTCCATTGAGTGTGCTTTTGCAAAATTTAATGTGATCTGCTTGTAAATAGTTTATGTTTAGTATATTAGTAATAACAAACTCGCAATTTTCTTTTTTTTATTTTATCTTTCTAATTTTTTGGTATTAAATGTCAGTGACTTGTTTTTCTCTTTAGCTACCTGTTTTAAATATGTCTGTGTTATATTATCATTATTAAATTTTGTACTGCAAACAAAATTTTAATGTTTATTTTAGTACTATTAGTAGAAATTAGAGTTTTTTTGTTTTTTTTAAGCATTTCACTCCAAGCAAGGCGGGTGCCACTAAGTACACAAGGGGTTACAAAGTGGGAGCGAGAGTAGAGAGGCATGATCGAGGAAAGGATGAAGAGAAGAAGGGCAGGGAATAGGTCAGGGCATCTGGAGATATCGATCGACGTTACATTTGAATAATTGGAGATTATGGCTATCAGGGAAACAAGTAATAGAAAAGGAATTCCACAGACGGGAGGTGCGAGACATGAAGCTATTGGAGTAGGAGAGACAGCCACATTTAACTGTTTCGACAGTGAAAGGGTAGGGCCGTGATGCCAGCCTAGTAGCACGCTTAAATTCATGCAGTCTGGGAACTAGCAAAAGTAGCTCGTCGGAGCAGTTACCGTGAAAGTATTTGTAAAAAAGACAGAGGGAGGCGACGGCACGTCTATGAGAGAGTGACTGTAGATAAGATGCCAGATCAGGAAAGAAAGATTGTGTTGTCTTCATCTTCCAAATGGCGACCGCCTATATATGCCTCAAAAACGAGCATCCAAAGTTCTGGCTATTATGCAGTGTCAAACAACAGGTTCAGTTGGATATTCTTATTATGAGCAATAGTTAACGTGCTTATCTCACAAGCAATTATAACAGAGTTCAGTCGTCACTTGTTGCTTCACAAAGCTTTGTTCCAAAATTGGCTTTGTGAAGCAAATATTTATTTTGTAAGAATTATCTTGGATAATATTTGATCATGGATCTTGTGAAAAGTCATATCTTTACAGAGACAACAATAGCATCCCCAGAGGATGCTTTGTCACGAAGTAGATGGTTAGCAAGCTTATCTTACTGATCATCAGTAGTGATTTCAATTCTCACTTGTGGATTTGTGCCAAAACTGAGCTAAGTTTAGTAAATAAATATAGGTAATTTTATCACTATCCATATACAAACGTGTGTGAAGCTTCCACCTCCCATTTGATTCTGTGTCACATTGAAATATCAACAACAGAAACTTGGGTAAAAAAAAATAAGTTATTTGATATCAGCAGTTGAGTAAGTTCAGTTTCAGTCCATTTTATTAAAAAAAAAAAGATTGAAATTAAATAGAAATTTAAAAAAGATGATGAATCAAACTTAGATTGAAGTAGCTGTATTCAGAGAAAAAAAATTGATAAGAATGAAGATATAGATTTTAATTTTATAGCAAACCAAAATCAATTATTGAAATATGATTTATTGCAAAAAAATTTGGTAATTGCACATTAAGGTATTATGCTAAAGATTTTCCTCAGTCTAACTTGACATTTATTTTGTATAGTTTTTTTTTTTTTACTAATATGTCTTCAATATTACTTTTTTTCTTTGAAGTTGACTGAAATTTTTTAACCAGAAAAATTTGGAAAACATTACCATTTGCATTTTTAAAATGATTTTATAAGTGTTGTTATTTCTAACAATGATATTGCTAGAATATAAGCCCGTCTG
>OZ038479.1:83175954-83240954 GCA_964036315.1 Acanthosepion esculentum | reverse complement strand
CATGCACAAAGTCATTTTTAAGTTGCATTGTATTGAAAATGATTGAAAGGAAACTTTGTACTTTAGTTTTGTTTCTATTGTGTATATGGATGAAAGTAGATTTTATGTTGTTTTAAAAATTGGATTTAAACATAACTTCATAAACTACCAGCTCAACCTGAGGAAATTTTACAGAGATTAACAGCTAAGATTATCCATTAGCTCAAGCCTTGTCTCAGCATTTGTCTGTATCTTTTCATTTTCCCTTCCAATCTCCAATTTTTTAACATCAATGTTATAAAATTTAAATTAACTTTATGCTTCATCTTAAAGCCAGAATGATTTTGAAGGTAAAATAAAATTAATTCTTAAACAAAGCATAGATTTTTCTTAATAACTGTAATCTAATCTGTTTCATGTCAGGCCATTCTATGAATGCTACTGTTACTACTTGCTGCATTGTTGGGACATCAGTGACTAAACCAGTTCCCTCACCAGGCTTTTATGATAAGGACAGTGGCCTGTCACCCAGTAGGATTAAAGACAAGACCATCTTACAGTGCCAATGGTTATCTAGCACTATGGAGTAAACTGGACTCCATAGCTATGTATGCAGTCATTGTGGTAATGACACATCATCACTGAAGTCAACTGTCAGGGTGGAAGGTTCCCCCAATGGAATGAACAGCCATATGACTGTGAAGAAGACAAAACTTCAAGTTAGAAAATATTGGCTGTAGTTTAACCTGGAGAGGGATAGGCTCAGCCAGGTCTATTTCCCTAAGACACATTATACATGAATCAAGACTTCTCCAGCTTTCAACCATATTATGTGGAGGGATCTGGTCAGGTGCTCAGTTGTGCCATGACACCACCACCACCACCACCACAACTACTACTACTACTACTACTACTACTACTACTATGATGAATAAATCTTTGTATTTTTCTCTGCAATTAATCAGTTATCAAAGATAATTTCAGATTTATTTTAATTATCTCTATACACTGCCTGCAGTGTCTTGCTTACACTTACTCTATGCTTCAGAGTGGAATAATGATTAGCAAGGTTAGTCTTATTGAACATTACTACTAGGTAGAGAGTTCAATCCTCATCTAGGGCATCATACAAAATTTGACTTTAACTGAACGAGGGTTTATATGTTATAAAAACAACCAGCCAAATTACAAGCTATTGTCATACACTATAATTTTCCATATATTTTGTTAATATGCAATTTAATATATGCTCACTATTTTCTCTCCATGGCCTTCTCATATTTGCTCAACACACCATAATTTTTCAACTTGCATTGAGAAATTAATAAATAAAAAAGCAAACTTAATGATTTTGCAACACTTAAAGGTAATCAGGTAATTTAAACTTATTCACTTTATTAATCTTTTGATGCCTTGTGATTACAATTTATTGCAAAACAGAAAAGTCAGAAAGTAATTTTTGCAGCTAATTGCATTACATACTCTTGATTGGCCAGATTTCTTTTTTCTTACCTTCACTTGACTCATAATGATCTGATACTCAGGGTTAGCCTGTTTTCCATCTTAGAAAGCATTTGGATAAGTTTACTGGTTTTAAAATGCAAGAAAAAAATTAATTTTATGCATTTTTTTTCTTAGCAATTTTTAAAATTTTGATAGATATTTTTCTTTTGTAAGCCTTTCATTGAGCCATAAAAGTAGTTTTGTTATTAGTAGTTTTCTTGTTAGTAATTTTGTAAAAATGATTGGGAAATCTGTTCTTCTTTTCTTGTTGATCTGCAATGTTTTTTTTTTCTTGTGTTGAAAAACATGTGAATGTGTGAGAAGAATCTTGTATGTCTATTCTATTCAGTGGTGACAAGAACACCATCTTTGTCTCCCTCGTGAAGAGCACTTACTAGTACATAAGTGTCTGCAGTTTGAAAGAATCTTGAAAGAAAATGAAAGCAGACATACAGGCAAAAGGAAATAAAATCTTGTTAACAATTCTGGCTTTTATTTGTGTGCCTGCAAGGTTATCTGGCATTACCTAGATTCAAATGACATCTTAAAATTAGAAATTACTAGTAGCGTTTCTTTAGTAATTTTATTTTGCGATTCATATATATATATATATATATATATATATATTTAGGTTGTCCTCTGAATCTGAAGATGACACATCATATCTGCCTCTCATCTGTGAACTCAGAGGTGGCTCCGCAACCCCAAGCTGGAGGCACAGTCTCCAGTTATCTGGTATTATCTAGATTCAAATGACATCCTAAAATTAGTAGTAGCATTTCTTCAGTAATTTTATTTTGTCATATATATATATATATATATATATATATATATATATATATATATATATATATATATATGGAAATTTTATTAGTGGTACAAAACTTAATAACCACCATAAACAGACAAAATTTATTTTTTATATTACCACATATGGTAACAATAAAAAGGAGAAAAAGGAAAAATGGGCTAACTGGTTTTGAACCTCACTCAACAGAGCTAAATTAGGTTTAATAAATAGGTATAGATTATTAATAAAAGGAATAGAGAATGTGTAGAAAAAAATAATTTAAATGGAAATCACTTGGAGGCCAAGGACAAAATCCTTCTGTTTGCAGAGAGAAGGTTTCATAGATAGAATGTAGATGGCCTCCAATATTATTATATATATATATATATATATATATATATATATATATATATATATATATATATATATATATATATATAACAAGACAGGTTGGCATGCAGTAACAGTTAGTCTGGTTGACCATTACTACTGAGTAGTGAGTTTGATCCTCTCTGGTTTTCTCATACAAAATTGGACATTAAATAAATCATCAAGTAAAATCAATCATTCAAACCAATGCATTTTCATGGGAGAATCATCCGTAATGCATTTTCATAATAAAATCATCTTTTTACTTTGTACATTTAATCATATATATATATATATATATATATATATATATATATATATATATATATATATATATGTGTACTTACATTAAATAAAATTACATCATCATGAATCTATTTCAATTTGGACAAGAATATCATCCATGTAATATAGTTGGATTTCAGCTAATGATGAAATCTTCAGATCAATATAGGCTCGTTCCAAATGAATGAGCTAATCAAAAATGCTCATCCACCATATTAATACACTTCATATCCAGCAATATAAAAAATCATTTGCAATACATTTTCATACTAAAATCATTTGCAATGCATTTTCATAGAAAAATCATTTGCAATGCATTTTCATACTAAAATCTTTTGTCACACATTTTCCTAGTAAAATCATTTGCAATACATTTTCATAGTAAAATCATTTGCAATGCATTGTCAGACTAAAATCATTTGCAATGCATTTTCATAGTAAAATCATTTGCAATACATTTTCATAGTAAAATCATTTGCAATGTATTTTCATAGTAAAATCTTTTGCCATGCATTGTCAGACTAAAATCATTTGCAATGCATTTTCATAGTAAAATCATTTGCAATGCATTTTCATACTAAAATCATTTGCAATGTATTTTCATAGTAAAATCTTTTGCCATGCATTGTCAGACTAAAATCATTTGCAATGCATTTTCATAGTAAAATCATTTGCAATGCATTTTCATACTAAAATCATTTGCAATGTATTTTCATAGTAAAATCATTTGCAATGCATTTTCATAGTAAAATCATTTGCAATGTATTTTCATAGTAAAATCTTTTGCCATGCATTGTCAGACTAAAATCATTTGCAATGCATTTTCATAGTAAAATCATTTGCAAAGCATTTTCATACTAAAATCATTTGCAATGTATTTTCATAGTAAAATCTTTTGCCATGCATTGTCAGACTAAAATCATTTGCAATGTATTTTCATAGTAAAATCATTTGCAATGCATTTTCATACTAAAATCATTTGCAATGTATTTTCATAGTAAAATCTTTTGCCATGCATTGTCAGACTAAAATCATTTGCAATGCATTTTCATAGTAAAATCATTTGCAATGCATTTTCATACTAAAATCATTTGCAATGTATTTTCATAGTAAAATCTTTTGCCATGCATTGTCAGACTAAAATCATTTGCAATATATTTTCATAGTAAAATCATTTGCAATGCATTTTCATACTAAAATCATTTGCAATGTATTTTCATAGTAAAATCATTTGCAGTGCATTTTCATAGTAAAATCATTTGCAATGTATTTTCATAGTAAAATCTTTTGCCATGCATTGTCAGACTAAAATCATTTGCAATGCATTTTCATACTAAAATCATTTGCAATGCATTTTCATACTAAAATCATTTGCAATGCATTTTCATACTAAAATCATTTGCAATGCATTTTCATAATAAAATCATTTGCAATGCATTGTCAGACTAAAATCATCCGCAATGCATTTTCATAGTAAAATCATTTGCAGGCACCTTAGCATGTGTTTAATTTTGACTGAATGTCTTATAAAAAATTCAATATCAAATAGTACAACAAAGGTTGCTATGTTGTAAAATCAATCAACATAACATTGTAAATACGGAATATTTGGTATTGAAAGACAAATGTAAAATCTGAGATACATTCATAAAATAGCTGTGTAAAATCTCTACATCTCTGACAAAAGATTGAAATGTAGTATCAATTCTCAAATATTGTCATATTCATTCTTTTGTCTTCATCTTTTGTCATGAGATTTCAGGCTGTGTACTTTCCTCGAAGTCTGATAAATGTCACAAATAATAAGCGCTTCAGGGCTAGTGGAATATTCTATCTTCATTCTTTGCTTTTTATCACATGTGGTATACTTCATTAGGATTTGAAACTGCAATTACAAATTTTTCTTTCTTCTGCATATCTTCTGGGCTGGTTTAATCCCAGATGGCCACAGCTCAGAGATTGAGCACACAATTCCAGGGAATGACAAATTTCACATTTGGATCAATTCAGCAATGTTCAACACAACAACACTTTGAAAGTAGAATTTAGGAGACTAAACCTCTTATTTTTTTTGCAGGTGAAACTTTTAAATTATAATTTTCAAATGATAGAGAACTAAACAGGCAAATAAGTAGATTACCAAAGTGCTAGTTCTTTTCTCATAGAGTACCCTCTACTCAGTCAGTCAGTTATGTGCTATGCGTGATACACACTTAGGTGATCATGTATCTTTTGATACATGACTGATAAGGCAGATTTTTTCCTGCAGTAGGTTGCTATTTCTTTCTGCAATAGACCAGTTTCTATCCAAGGCTATAAAACCTGGTCTGTCTTGCTATTTACTCATAGCTGGGGAGGGGGAAGAAGAAGAGGATTCATACCTTTCCCAAGAGTATTAGCACATAAGTGAATGTAATTGATTCGACTGGAATTCGAACTCAGCTCTCTGATTCCTCGATCCGAGTCACTATCCATTACTTCACCAGGCCTCCTTAAGTCAGTTATGTACATGTATGATACATGCTTAGGCAATCATTTTTCTTTCAATACATGACTGATAAGGCAGATCTTTTCCCACAGTAGGTTGCTATTTCTTTCTGCGGTAGACCAGTTGCCATCCAATGCTATAGAACCCGGTCTGTCCTGCTATTTACACATAGCTAGTGGGGAGAAGAAGAGGATTCATACATTTCCCAAGGGTATTAGCACATAAGTGAATGTAATGGATTCGACTGGATTTGAAATCAGCTCTCTGATTCCTCAATCCAAGCCACTATCTATCACTCCACTGTTACTCCCATCTTCTGCTCAACTAATATGAATTTATTGAATATGTTTCATCCTCATCGAGGGCCCTGTGTTCATTAGCTTGTTCCAGACTAGTAGACAACTTTCTACACTTATGACAATAATTAGCAAGTTTTTCTTTCAAATTAATTAGTCTAGTGAAATTGATCCTGGTTGGATTTCCCACTACCAAAGACTATTGTCTCAGTCAGTAAAATGCCATTTACTTAGAAGCAAACTCATCTTTCAGGTTGTTACTCATGTTTTCTTTTCCTTTTATTATTCCTTAATATGTGAATTAACACAACTTCTTGTAAAAGATAGTGGAATAATTTCCATTGCCACCCAAAGCCAATTGGTCCAATATATTCTGCTGTTTAACCAATAATGGAGTAGAGAAAAGAAATTCAAAAAATACGAGGATTCTGACTGCTGAGTCTTAATACAGTGTAACCCGGATATAAGAGAAACTCGGATATAAGAGAGATTTTCTCTGGTCCCAAATTAGAGCCTGTGTTAATGTATATATAATAGACAAAACCCGGATATAAGAGAAACCCGGATATAAGAGACTTCTTCTCCAGTCCCGACAACTCTCCTATATCCGGGTTACACTGTACATCTTTTTTATTTGGAAGTTTTGCCCAGCAAAATCATATTTCAAATTCCAATTCCATTTTGCTTTGTTTGAAACTAAACTAAAGTTAATAAATATTTTTTAAGATCTGGCTCATATTTCATGCTGAAAAGAGCCAAGAATTAAACTAAACACCAACTGGGAAGATATAAATTTGTCAGTAAGGATGCAGGAATAAGTGAGAACAATATGCTGAACTAGACAAAGTTTTTTTCCAAATTCTCTGAATTTTACTGGATATCAGATATACTTGTGATAAGCTCATTAATAAAGTGTTTTAATAAAAAAAAAAACAAAGATGAAAATGCATTCATTGAATATGAAAAATGCTTTCTTGCAGAGATTTAAACAGAAGTTTATCTATTTCAAAGGTAAAAATGATAAATTTTTTGAACTGTTGATTCCAGAAAGATTATATATATATATATATATATATATATATATATATATATATATATATATATAATATTTTTCAAATATCTCTATTCCTGAAATAATTACTACTTTCCCAACCAACATACATCACTATGAAAATGCTAAAAATAAAATTTCTAATCTCATGTCATTTAAGATATATTACACATAAATTAATCCCAAATTAAAATAATTAAAATGCTAATTTGCAATGAAAAAAGAAAATTATTTATTCAATTTCATTAATTAGACATTGAATTGTGTTACTTAGCATCCTCCATAGATTGTCTAGACTTTTCAGCTAACCTGATGAACATTTATGAGCCTTTTTAAATCTTTAAATTTTGAAAAACCAATAACATTTTTAGTCTTGTATATAAATAATGGTTACAAAATAAAATTCTTGTATTTACCTTGATGAAGATCATCAGAAGATGAAAGAAGTCTATATATTAGGTCATCCCATAAGTTCTTCCGAATTTTAACTTTTTGTTAAAATGAACAAAATTTAAAGAGTATTTTATAATGTCTAATAGAGCTGAACATTATTTTTATGTTTAGATGCAGTTACTGATCAAATTTTATTTCAGAGAACAATAAAATAAAATTTTGTTTGATTAAAACCCTGCTAACATGGAAGTACCCAAGAATCATTTGAGGCACATAATGCTTTATGAGTTCAAGAAAGGAAACTCAGCAGCCCAAGCGGCTAGAAGCATTCACTCAGTTTATGGAGAGGAATGTGTGAATGAAAGAACTTGCAGAAGATGGTTTGCAAAATTCAGAGGTGGAGATTTCACCCTTGAAGATGAAGATCGAACCAGATGTCCAGTTGAGTTTGATGAAAAGCTTCTTGAAGCAGCCCTTGAAGAAAATCCTGCTTTATCAGTTGAGGAATTAGCAGTGGTTCTCAGTTCAAACCATACAACTGTTCATCGTCATCTTCAACAACTTGGAAAAGTTCCTAAACTTGGAAAATGGGTGCCTCATGAATTGTCTGAAAACAACCTCAAATCCCGAGTTGACATCTGCTCTTCTCTCCATTCTCGCCAACTTGTTTCACCTTTTTTGGATAGACTTGTGACTGGCGATGAAAAATGGATCTTTTATCGAAATGTTAAGCATCGTAGACAGTGGCTTGGTAAAGGGGAAGGACCCCAGCCACAGCCGAGAAGGGAACTTCATGGGCAAAAGGTTCTTCTTTCAATCTGGTGGGATTGCCAAGGAATAATCTACTTTGAATTCTTACCACCTGATGCAACAATTAATGCTCAAATATACTGTCAACAATTAGAGCGTTTGAACCAAGCTTTGAGGAAAAAAAGACCTGCTCTAGTGAATTGAAAACGGGTGATGTTTCATCAGGACAATGCGCGACCACACACAGCAAGAATCACGTCACAAAAGATCGAAGAACTTGGTTGGGAGAAAATTCCTCATCCACCTTATTCTCCCGACCTTGCTCCTTCAGACTACCATTTGTTTCATAGCTTACGGAATCATTTGGAAGAAACAGCTTTTGTAACACAGAAAGAGGTTAAAACTGACATTTGTGAGTTCTTCGAATCAAAGCCAAAAGAATTTTACAGTAATGGAATTAGTAAGCTTGTTAATAGATGGAAGGAAGTCATAGATAATCAGAGAAAATACATTGTTGATTGAATCTGTAATTAAATGTAACATTTGGTCACTTTCTTATATTCTTATATTCTTTATTCAAAATTCGGACAGAACTTATGGGATGACCTGATATATATATATATATATATATATATATATATATATATAGACAAACCTGTCATCTACGGACTCCCCATCAATGGAGTTTGGATGCAACAGACAAAATCTCAGGCAAAATGAAAAAAACAATCTGCCAGAAAAAACTTTCAAATTGTCAACGATGTATTTCAAAGTTTGCTGGCTTAGCTGAACGAGTCATATTAGTTCTCAAAGTGACTTTGTGGTGGGCCTTTCAATTGTAAACAAAGATGGGTGTACAGTATATAAGGTACTAGACATTAGTGTATGGCTGAAAAAGTAGTTGTGAGAAGAGAAATCTATTATTTTTGTTAGCTTGATTAATATATCTATATTAAGTATATATTTATTTATGCCATATATACATGTTTATAGTATTTACATTATGATCATAATTACTGGTAATTACTACAGTTGTTTTCTAACTCAAAAATAATCCTTCCCGGACAATCGGCTTTAACGGAGCACCCTTCCCCCATATTAGTCCATTATTGATGAGAGGTTTGCCTGTCTGTGTATATCTATCTATCTATCTATCTACATATAATATATATATATATATATATATATATATATATATATATATATATATATATATATATATATAAATATATATATATATATATATATACCCAAGTATAGAATTGGTGTAGACAGAATAAAATTCCAGTGACCAAAACACTATTTTTAAAAGAGTGCTCAATACAGAGTAGACCAAATATTATTTATTCAACACCATCAATTGAGAAGACACTAGAAGGGTTGAAACAAAATGGCTATTTTTGTAGTGATGTTATAACATGTTTATGCTATATTTTTTTAATAAATAAATTATACACATATATATATATATATATATATATATATATATATATATATATATATATATATATATAAAGACAAAAGGAAAACATATCTTAGACTTATTTCATTTTCTTGCGCATGTGGATATAGAAGTCAATATTACATGACAACTGTTAGTTTCACGACTCAAGTGATCTTCAAACTATGTTGATGTTTCTGTCCGTGTCGTCTTATCTATAATTGCTCTCTCAGATATTGACCACTTTTTCTTCATAAATATAGCAAATTTTAAACAAATTTAAATGTCTGCACTGGGTATGGGAAACAGAGAGCACCTTACTAGAGAAGTCTGAGTAAATTATTGACAGAAAAAATGTCACAAAGTCAGAAGAATTCCTTAGAGCAATAAACTATAGGAGGAAATTCAAGGTGCTGTAAACTTGGATGTGTGGGTGGTGTAATAGATAATGACTCATCATTGTTAATCAGAGAGCAGAGTTCCAATTCCAGTTGGGTTTGTCATATTTATTTACGTGTAAATACCCTTGGTATGAATCCACCCCTTTTCCACCCAGCTATGGGTTAATTAGTAAGATGTATCACAAAATCATTATTATCTGGAAAAAAACTCTTACAACCTAAAAGTATTTTTTAGCTTTAAGTAATCTGCATAGGGTTGATAAGCTGTTGAAAAATCAACCAATCAAAATCTAGTTGTAGAATTTTGTTTTGTAGAGTCCAGAAAGGAAAAAGAGAGAGAGAGAAAGAGATTAGCCGATATGCACCATTTTATTTGTTGTTTAACTCATATTCTTTTTTGTTGTTAAAAAGAAAAAAATAGCTGTATTTATAACTTAGTATTTCTATCCATGGATATTTTAATAAGCATTAGCACTATAAATTAACTTTATACAATAGTTTCTTTTTTTAATTTACATACATATAAACAAAAGGATATGTGAATAGGTAAAAAAAAAAAAAAATTGACAATGAAAATTACATTTAAAAAATCAGTTGTTTAATTTTGAATTTTATGTAATTCTATTTTGATTTGTCTGCCACATATAAACATATTGGGATTTCTTTTGTATATTTATAAACATAAATGAATTCTATTCGCAGGTTAATTTTTAAACCCTAAGCTATTTGGCATTCTTCTTACCTAATTGAATGGGACTTTGTTTCACGCATCTATTTCATTTTTTTAACTTTTTTAAGGGCTTTTATCTTTTATTTTTCAAAGTAGATATAATTGCATTAAGTGCTACTTGCTTTTATTTTCTAATGTTCTTCTTGGAAATGAATTCTACAAGATAGATAATAAAAAAACAAATCTGCTTGTGATTACAACTCTTTTCTCTCTTCAACATTTAATCATTTTAACACGAACCAGCACATTTGTAAATGAATTGTAACTAATGGCCACAAGTAAGAAATTATCACACAACTATTTTTTCTGTGTTTAAACGCCTGCTTGCACACAAAAAAAACTCTATAAAACCAGTGTATTATTTATGTGAATTGCATTTCACTTGATTGAGCTGGCTGACTTTTGCACATTATTTTTAAAGTGATAATGAAGTAGTCATAATGTGTTGAAATTGTTGTCAAGTTGTTTATGTGTGCTTAACAGGTAGAACTGTTCTTTATCTTTTGGGCTTTCCTTCACTGATACAAACTGGCTTTTGTTACTGACAATTATTGCTTAAAAATTCTTTATTTTCTTTTTGTCTTTCTACTTTCTTTGTGAGAACAGTTTTACTTCATTAACACTTTCACCAAATGACTTATACTGAAAGAACAAATGAAGAATTCATTCATTTTTAAATTTTGTGCTTTCACTAAGACTGTTAGTCATGGCTAACAAGCAAAAAAGAAAATACTACTAGAATCATCAAAGGAGGTGACTATATTGCATTTTCTCACCTATCCTTTTTTATTCTGTTCAAAATACCTTGAAAATTTTTGCATATGCCAGATACCTGATGATGATTGGAAAATGTACCAGTCAAAACATTGTCATTCAAGCATTAAAAATGATGAAGCCACTTTTGATTATTTTTAGTATAATGGAAATACCTAATTTCAGACAACATTTGTATAATTCAAGCATAATAATAACTAGCATAGTACCCATAAAAATATGATAGGATTATTTATGTAATGTTTAGGGAATTCTGGCTAGGATTAATGTATCGGTGCTCTGTTTGAAAAATGTTAGACATACACACACACACTCTGATAAAAGTTATTCATTTAAGATTTGTTTGTTTATTTTTTTTATTTAGTTCAGAGTATTTTCCTGGTTATTGGACATATTTGAATATATATGGTCCAATGTTTTCTGTGCATTTTTGCCTTTCATAAGACATTATCACATAATTTTATGATATTAATAAGATTGTGTTATATTGAAAGGTATGCACAGTGTTTCATTTGTAGTTTTCAAACATCACATCTTCATGCATCAATAGGTGACATGTAGGGTATATTCAAACTCTACCCAGAAACCAGAAAAATGTCCTGAATTGAAAGAGGAAAACATTTAAAGGAAGAGCATTCATTGGTCTTTCAGCAAACATCCATAAGGGAGAAATTAAGGAATTACTGTCCAAATACATCCTATATATATATATATATATATATATATATATATATGTATAATAATAATAATAATAGCTGGCCATTTGGTTTAGAGGATACCCGTCTACTAGGACAGCTAGTCTATCCCTATTGCAGACACTTGCTCAGGCGCATTCGTGTTTATTCAACACCCACAGAGCCCACTTGTGGTTTATACTGCAACTATGCCGAGCAGACCTTAGTTAAAGTTTCTGGAAGAGAGCGTGTTATCTAGCATGATCAACAATGTGAACAAGGCCAGCACACTCAAGCCCTCGGTCACAATGACTTGTGACTTTGTGCTAGCACAGCTATCGATGGCCCAGCTATGTTCCTTCTACCCAATTTCACTCACAAGGCTTGGGTCAACCTGTGGTATGGTTTTCAGGTACTTTCTAAAGCTACATATATATATATATATATATATATATATATAATATATATATATATATATATATACAAGGTAACCAAAAATGTTCTGTCCGTTTTTTGATTAGTCATTGAATGAAGTTGAAATATATACGAAATGCGTGTAGCAATTGTTTCAAATTTGGACAGCCGGAAGTAGGAACATCAGATTTTATAAAAAACATGCGCACCGTGCCCAGCCATCAGTTATAAGCCAGACAGCTGTGAGAAGGATGGAAGTGTCTAGAGATCTCGTTCGGGGGTGTTTGCTTTACGACTTCAAAGTGGGCTTATCAGCAGCTGCATCAAGTCACTGCATATGTCAAGCGTTTGGGAATAGTGCTGTGGATGAACGTACTGCAAGGCGTTGGTTTCGAAAATTCAAGTCGGGAGATTTGTCTCTCCATGATGAGCCTCGCAGTGGACGACCACAGGTCTTGAATTACAGAGTCCTGAAGGCGGCCATTGAAGAGGACAGTAGTCTAATGTGTGGTGAACTTGCAAGACAGTTAAATGTTTCCAATGAAACAATTAGACTTCACCTGCACCACCTAGGTAAGAGGTACAAACTGAGCAAGTGGGTTCTGCAAACACTGTTGGAGGTCCACAAGGGACAACGAGTGGCAGCCTGCGTATTGCTGCTTTCTTGCCACCGTACCGCATCCTTATTCAGTTGAGTGCTTACCAGTGATGAAAAATGGGTTCTGTATGAAACTCCCAAGTGTTCCAGACATTGGTTGTCTCCGCAGGATGCTGTCCCTCACACCGCAAGACCGCCTATGCACCCACGCAAGATTATGCTTTGTGTCTGGTGGACAGGTCATCAAGTGGTTCATTATGAACTGCTACCAAACAGTCACTGGAGACCTAGACATGCAGCAATTGTCCAACAGGCATGGCGCCAGAAGGAGCCAGCACTGGTGAATCACAAAGGTGTGCTTTTCCTCTATCTGAAACCTCAACAGAATGCCGAAAGCACTGGACGGCCGTTTCGTCCTATATTTGGAACTCATCAGCAGTGCACATCCACTACCAAGAATTGAAACCCTGACAGTTAGGTTATCAAGCAAACGTCATACTAGCTGTTCTAATGGGCCTCGGTGACAAAGAGGTAGCAAATCAGGCTCAATATAGTTCTGCTCACTCACAAATTCTGTGGTGGAACTCAACTGAGATTCTCTCTAACTATAGGACGGTGCCCCCGGAGCCACGACTACTATCACGAAGCCGCTCAAACTTGAGCATTAGAAGCCGGATCAAGTAATGATATACAAATGATAGAAATTATTAGGAGGATTTGATAATTATAGATTTGATGAGTCCCAAATATAGGACAAAACGGCCATCCAGTGCTTTCTGCATTCTGTTGAGGTTTCAGACTCGATGAATTACTTAATTATAACTATCAAATCCTCCTAATAATTTCTATCATTTATATATATATATATATATATATATATATATATATATATATATAACAACAGATTTTTGAAAAGGAGAAAAAAGACATGGAAAAGGAGAAATAAAGGTTAAGATGACAGGAAGAGAGAAAGGATTTAAGTAAAAGACAGACACATTTGCCGTCTTCAGTTGTATTATTCTTTTATTCTTTTGATCTTTTAAAGTGAGTAAAGATTTAATTTTTCTCTTGGAGTATGATGCACACCTTATGCAGTTTTGTAAGTAGAGACTGTAGTATTAGCATATCAGTAGTCAGATGCATATAATTTTGATCTGGTATCATATCTGAAAAACTATCAAAAATACAAAAACATGTACTTTGTAAATTTTAACTTTTTTCAATGTGAAATTTTACAAATCTAATTCACTTTCATAACACATTATTCCTTTAGTTTCTAGACTAGTATCCTATCCTCACATGGAGGTGTAATGGATAGTGGCTCAGATTAAGGAATCGGAGAGCCGAGTTTGAATTCCTGTCGAATCCATTACATTCACTTACGTGCTAACACCCTTGGGAAAGGTGTGAATCCTCTTCTTCTCCCCCCCAGATATGGGTAAATAGCAGGACAGACCAGGTTCTATAGCTTTTGATGGCAACTGGTCTACCGCAGAAAGAAATAGCAACCTACTGCAGGAAAAAAAATCTGCCTCGTCAGTCATGTATCGAAAGATGCATGATCGCCTAAGCATGTATTACGCATGGCACTGATTCTCGTCTTTCTTATTTTTGTCCTTAAATAGAATCTTCTCAAATTGACAATCTCTACTTCACTTTTATAATGTTCTAGTTAAAGTAGTGGTTCAAGAGATTCTGTTCAAATGATAATGCTTCTCAAAAATATAGTACTAGAAAACCTGAGGCATACATCAGCAGAAATGCTGAAATTGTAGCAACAAAGAAGAGAAAATAAGTTTAAATAATTCCTAGAATAATGACTTCTTTATCAGGTGATAGGATTAAATTCATCAAGTTTGAAATAAGTCAATCTCATGAACAAAGTTCATAATGAAATCGGATTTGTTCCCAAACATAAGGAAACCATGAAATCTTACTTTTTGGAAGCCTTCAAACTTTCTACCTTTGTATTTTATTAAATTAAACCAGGGTATTTTTGTCTTGTGCATTCTGTTATGCACAAAAGAGGCATTTTTGCTTTTGATCTTAAAACCAACAACTTCACTCTTTAACTTGAAGCTAATAAGCTTTATAAATGCAGAGATTAGAATATTGAACAACTGACCTCATGGCCTCCATTCACTTTGTCTTATCATTGAGCTGTTACAACCACATTGAAAAGACGTTAGTGTTAATTTTATAAAGACAAAATTAATAGAATAAGCAGCTTTTTTTGAATTAAGAAAAATTCTTTTTATCACAGTGTCAAAATTGTAGTGCTAAAATTCCAAATATATTTATTTATTTATTTGAAAATAAATTAAATATCTGAAGATGTTCTCATTTCAGTTGTCATAAAAAAATAACCAAAATAGAAGACATTTCCTTTCATCGCACATTTGAATAAAATTAAATTTAAAACAAAAATCTTTACTATTTCAAAAAACATAATAAAAATATCTGACATAAAATAAAAAGATCTGATAGCTTTTCTGTACAGATCTTTCTAATTTGTGAAAATTATATTTTCCCATTAACATTGTATCTAGCCTTCACAGAAAATAATGCAAGTTGAAAGCAGCTTGTGATATTAATCTGTTTAAAACATTCATTTTCAATCAAATAAGAAAAGGGTTAACACGTTCCCGTTTCATTTTAATATCATTTCAGGAGACAAACATTCCCAACTGATTTGTATTGATCCATGAAATTGATTTTGTAAATTTCTGGGTTACAATGGTGATATCATAATCCAGAGTTATTTGAAAAAAAAAAAAAAAAAAAAAAAAAAAAGGTGAAAGAGAATTAAAACAAAATTTGGAAATATAAAAGGGATTCTAAGAGAAATAGATTTAAGTTGATTTGGTTGTAAAAGGAATAAATATGAAGAAAATAGAGACTTCTTTCTTTTGAAGATATTTGTGGCTTTACGTTAGGGATTATCCTATAATACCTGAGGATCTTTCTGAAATGAATCAATGTGTGATTGCACTTAGTTTTCAGAGTTGATTTTATTTGATTTGTACTTTTTATGTATAATTCTAATGAATTGAATGTATCTTGGCAACCAATATTTATTCAAACAAATGTTGTTAAAGACAACAGACAAGTTATGTTTATTTTTCATAAGTTTTTCATGTTAGTAGATTAGTTTGTGTATATTGGTGTTGTAGGTGTGAAGGAACAGTCTCCAAATCTTTCTAAGTTTGCAAGATGGTTTCTGTCATTATCAAGAAAGAAAGAAATTAGATGTTTGTTAGTATTCATCTTTGTCTCTGGTATAATTTTCAATTTGTGTTGTCATATAAGCATGATATTTTCTTTAAAATTTGAAACTCTGGTGTTGGCAGACCAAGATGAAGTGTGAATTCTGAGAGTTTGAATGCATCTTAGAATGTTTATTCCCAAATCATGAATGACTTGATTGAAGTGAAACAGGTTTCTGATGAATGCTTTTCATTGTCGACATTTTTAATGCTAAAAATAATAATAGTAATAATATTACTGTTATTATTCTTTATTATTTATGCATTGTCTTGTTGATGTTATGTTTTACTTTTTTTATTTATAATTCTAATTCTGAGAAATACAACTTTGTCATAACTGTCAGTTGTTGTTAGGTTCTACATTTCCTCTGAGTTGATTTATTGCTAGGATAAAAGAATAAATCTTTCTTTTTTTCACATTTAATAAAAGTGTCTATTGATTGTAAACCATTTATGATTGTGAGTGCCAGCTTGTGTTGTTACTTATTTCATCTGTCATTGAGAAATAATAATTCCTCAAGAGGTGTCTTTACAAATAAAACAGCTATTTTAACAAATTTTTTTTGTCTTTCAAATTCCAAATAAAATGCTAGCAGTAACGCATTAGACAACAAAAAAAAAATGTTAACAAAATGAGTTATTTCATAATCCTGTATTTAAAATAATAAGTTAATCAGGTGAGAAATTGGCTATTTCACTTAGTTTCTATAAGTTGATGTTTTGCTATCAAAAACTAATTCTTTTGAGCAAATGAGATACTACAAAAAATTCCGATAATTTGAAGAAAAAAAAAAAAGGAAAAAGAACGTCATAGAAATTATGAGACGAAAAGAAACTCCTCAGTACGAACAGGAACATGAATATGATTGTGCTGGGGCTATCTAAAAGGAGAAATAGAATCTAGTATCATTGTCGCTCAGAAACAGAATAACAGTATCAGAAGTAATTTATACTAAGATCAAAAACAGTAAATGTTCTCTGTTGAAAAAACACATCATTATAAGAGAATGCAGAAACAGAATAGGACAGAAAAATTGTAATTGATTTTGTGGTCACAACATTTGCTTGATATGAGCTCAATCAAGCATTTGTGATGGAGTGGAGTTTGGGACAGCTGTTAAGAAGATAAGGCTCAAGAGGCCTTCCAACACTTGCATAATCAATGCCATGTCAGGTTCCTGTACTTTGCTGGGTTAAAGGCAGTCCTCCATAATTCTAAATACCTACCTCATGACTTTTGGCATGTCAACATATATATATTGAAGAACTTTTATAGATATGTGAATGTATATCATAACAAGTGAATGCATCAAACTGGCCCAAGGAAATATAAAAATAGGCATGAGAAAGAAGTGACAGAGTATGAAAAATCTGAAAATTTATATTTATTGAAGAACATCTATAGATATGGGAATGTATAATGTATATAATGAAAAGTGAATGCAGCAGGCTAGCCTAAAAGGAATTTTTAAAAAAGCATGAAAGAAAAGGGGCAGAAGATATGAGAAAGAGGGAAAATATTTTTAAAAAAATACCTATAGATATATGAATGTATATCATGGTGAGAATACATCAAGCTGGCCCAAAGGAAATATAAAAATAAGCACCATAATATAAGGAAAGTGATATATTGGAAAATCTGCTGATAACTTTTGATCATGTAAACAAATGTTAAGATCACAAACTGGAGACTATTTTTGGAATGAATAAGAATAAAAAGTACACTGGGAATTTAAGATCCAGACCAACCACATTGTCCAAGTTAATTTTTTAAAAAAGAAAATTGAGTCTACTTGCTTGTTGATATCCCAGCAAACCATGAACTGAAGAGGAATGAAAAAATATAGAAACTCTCCTGGTAGATAAAAATAAGCAGTCAGGGTCTTGCCCATAATAATCGGAGCACTTGGAACTATCTCAGAGATGTAAGATTGGAGGAACTGAAAATTCAAGGAAAACTTGAGATTGTTTAGACCATAGCAGTGCTGGGAGTGGGGAAAATACTAAGAATGGTACTGGTGATTTGATATTTGCTGTTACTTAATTTGCAATGACAACCATCTAATATGAATATGTAACTATGTGAACAATGTTATGAACTTTGAGAATATTACTTGCGAGTTGTATCCATGAATAATTAGAAATTAGGAGGCATGGTGGAGTAATGGATAGTGGCTCAGATTGAGGAACCAGAGAGCCGAGTTCGAATTCCAGTCAAATCCATTACATTCACTTACGTGCCAATACCCTTTGGAAAGGTATGAATCCTCCCCCCAGCTATAGGTAAATAGCAGGACAGATTGGGTTTTATAGCCTTGGATGGCAACTGGTCTACTGCAGAAAGAAATGGCAACCTACTGCAAGAGAAAAAAATAACTGTCTCACCAGTCATGTATCAAAAGATACATGATCAACTAAGTGTGTATCATGCATGGCACATAACTGACTGAATTAGAAATTGTTACAACTTTGGTAGAAACATTGAAGAATTACAGCTACAAAGAAATATGGAAACTGTTCAGACTACAGCATTTTTGCAGTTAGTGAGAATACTAGGAATCCTAGACGCTTAAGAAAACTTATCACTTAATCCCCACTAATAAACTCAATGGTAATTATAATAATGTGATCATATTATTACGTCTTTGTAAATATAATTTATACTCTAGAGGACTCATTATCTGAAGCACTGTGTTACCAAGCTGACTCTCAAAGGCTAGTAAGCATTTAAGAATTAGCTCATTTTTTACCTCATGATTTGCACAGTATTGAGACCAGTTAAAGGAAAAAGAGGTTAGATCATAGTGCATTTCTCTTTCTTTTTTTAAACAAATCACCCCAAGCAAGGCGGGAATGCCACTAGTATGCAAGGGGTTAGAGAGAGTAAGAGTAAAGAGGAGTGTTTGGAAAAAAGGATAAAGAGAAGGACAGGGATCAAGGTCAAGGTATCAGAAAATGTCGATTGACATTACATTTGATTATTTGAAGATTATAGCTATTGGGGAAGCAAGTGATAGGAAGGGAGTTCCATTGACGGGAGGTCTGAGATAAGAAGCTGTTGGAGTAGAAGAGATGGCTACATTATGTCGTTTCGACAGTGAAAGGGTGGAACCAAGATGCCAACCTAGTAGCACGCTTAAATTCTTGCAGTTTGGGAACCAGTGAAAGTAACTCATCAGAGCAGTTTCCATGAAAATACTTGTAGAAAAGACAGAGGGAAGCCACAGCACATCTGTGAGAAAGTGATTGTAGATGGGATGCCAGATCAGGACCAATCACATTGCATATCCGTCCCTAGATTTTGTGGAGGAACTTGAGATGAACAGTGGGAACAGCAGACCATATATGGCAGCAGTATTCCATGCAAGGAAGAATGGTTGATTTGTAGATTTCGAGGATTGACTCAGGTGAGAAAAACCTTCTGGCACAACACAGAGAACCAACTTTCCTTGTGGTAGAGGAAGCTACAGATTCAATGTAGTTGTTCCACTTCAGGACAGTGTGAGACCAAGCAGACGCAGAGAGGCTCTCTTGTGGAGTTGGGTATCAGCCATCCTGAAGGGAGGCAGAGAGGGTTCTCTCTTGTGCTAAAGTTTGAATAGTTCCAAAAATATCTCTTTGGTAGGCATTTACATAAGCTCTGAGCATATGCATCATGATATAATGATAAAACACAAGTGAAGAAAGCTCCACTATTGTATCCTTGTACCAGACTCAACAGTAAAGGATAGGCTTCTATAAGTAGTTTGTTGCAAAATGGAAGAGTAATTAAGCAGCTTAATGACTTAATGATCATATAGAAAACCTAATTCATATATATTTTTCAAAAAGGACATAATGGACAAACATGACTGTCAACGCACAAATATTGAGTTGTACTTTTTTTTCTTTTTTTTTTTAAAGCTTTTCACCTCAGGCAAGGCTGGAAGCCACTAGTATGCAAAGGGTTACAGAGGATTTGGAGCGAGAGCAGATAGGAGTGATAGAGGAAAGGGTGTGGAGAAGGATAGTGGATAGATCAAGGCAACTGGAGATGTCGATTGACGTTACATTTGAATAGTTGGAGATTATAGTTGTCAGGGAAACAGGAATAGGGAAGGGAGTTCCACAGGCGTGAGGTGCGAGATATGAAGCTACTGGAGTAAAAGAGACATCTACATTTAACAGTTTCAACTGTGAAAGGGTGGGAACGGGATGCCAGCCTCGTACGACACTTGAATTCATGGAGCCTGGGAACCAGCAATAGCAGCTCATCGGAGCAATTACCATGGAAGTATTTGTAAAAGAGACAGAGAGAGGCGACGGCACGTCTGTGAGAGAGAGACTGCAGACGAGAAGCCAGATCAGGGTCAATTACATTGCATACCTGTCTCTGGATCTTATCAAGAACCCCGAGGCAAACAGAAGAGGTTGTCAGCCAGACTTTATTATTCTAAACTGTATTGTGACAGAGATAATTGTCTATTTTCTATTGGTGTTCAAGCTGAGGTAAAAAGCAAGGATTTTGAATGCTGAATTCCCATTGGAAAAATTGACAAATCTTTAAGGCAGATAACAAATTTGATGTATCCAGACTTCATAACAAAATAATATAATGCATAAAATAATAATATCATCAATAAAAATATAAATCAAAAGTTATAATTGTGGCATTTATTAAGATGATGATGATGATAAAAACAAAAAAACATAAAAAGACATTGTCTCAAAGGAAAATGTTTACCCTTGAAGAAACAATTAAGTCTTTTTGATGTGCAGCATTTGTTATGGGTGAAATCACTTGAAGAGGGATTTTATAAAACTACAATGCATAATATTATTAACACAGCTGGAGATATACCTAAGTCTATTTTTATCTTTCTTTCATTCTTTCCTCTCTTTACTGAATATGGTCAGAGAAAAAAATATTGTCATTTACTTGAAATACACATTGCTTGAATCAAACTGAAGCCATATTTCCTTATTTGAAAGTGAGAGTTAAGTTTGAAAATTGTTTTTTAAAAGCTGATCAAATTTTCTTTTATTAAACACATTTTAATTTTTATTTTCAAAACTCTTGAATCTTAGAAATGAGATTATTTTCCCATTTTCCGTCATTACTTATAATCTCACAGATGTGCACTGACACATCAGTATACAAAAGCATAATACATAGGCACAAGTGCACAAACTTGCTTATGTACATGTAAGCACACACAGGAGATGTACACATAACTTTTATGCATTGCTACTTGCAGATGTCCATATGCTGCAATCAATTCCTATGTATACAAATATTAAGCCCAATGCAGAAAAGCCTGTGCATGTAAATGTGTTATAGTGTGAATACACACACTCACACACACACACACACACACACACACACACACACACACACACACATACACATATACATATATATATATATTTTTGTCATCCACAGACAGACTGTTTCGCTGTTTCACAGCTCATCAGTGTGGATAGACGTCCGGTTGCCTCTAGCTAGGATCGAAACCCGACTGAATTTGCGTCAGTCCGAACTTCTCCCACTAAGCCATCAGCTTAGGGTACGGGATGAAGGTGAATTTTAGCGTGTTTATTTTTACATTCAGATGAACACACAGTGACTGACAGTGACTCAATTCTGTCGAAGAGTCGTGCAATATTAGTTTAAATAGTCACTGTTTACAAATTCACACCTCAAACCAGAGGGCTCAACCGAAATTAATTTTTCAAAAGTTCTTGGAATAAACATCCTCAAATGTGTATAATATATATATATATCTTTTACTATTTGGGGAGGAACACCAATTTGTGTATATACATATTTTCATATTTAGGGAGTGTTGTAACCTAAGGAAGGTTACTGAATAGAATAATTACATGAAGATTGGAAATGAGTGATAAGACTTAGGACACAAACAACACATATAAAATTCGCAAGTGGTGTATAGAAGAAGTAGTCAACTGCTAAAAGTGAGTCAGGTGAATTCCACAATGAATGTCCAACTGCAGACCAACATACAGTATTTACTACTGTATTTATATGAATGGGGATATACCCATTATCATCTGTAGGTATGCTACAACAGGGAAGAAGACATATTTGTTCAGTCCAACTTTTTAGCACTATATATATATATATATATATATATATATATATATATATATATATATATAGTTCGATTGATGTGAGTTTGTGACCCTGGGTTTCACGCTAATTCTGATCGTCAGGCAAACTCTGTTAGCTCTATCACTGTTATTGAGTGCTTTCCAATAAGTACCATGCATATATAATATACAAATAAAAATTGCATATATATATATATATATATATATATATATATATATATATATATATATGTCGATATTTATGAGATGAGGTATTGTAATCATTTACATTATTAACATTGTTCGGACTTGTCATCATCTTTATTGCCATATTCACAACATTTGGGCCATTGTATGCTCTGGTCTTCCTCAGGTGATTGGAATTTTGAACTAAAGGGTTCAAAGGCCAGAGCATACAATGGTTGAAATTTTGTGAATATGGCAATAAAAATGTGACAGCAATCTGAATGATGTAAATAATGTGTATACATATATATATATATATATATATATATATATATATACATACATACATATATATATATATATATATATATATACATACATATATATATATATATATATATATATATATATATATATATATATATATATAGCATTAATTACCTGACCTTTTGACTTTTATATGCAGTATGTTCATAAAACTTTAAAGTTGGTTGAATGATAACTGATGTTTTATTATTTTAATGACTAATATATATATATATATATATAAATACACACACACAAAGGTATTGGGTAAAAGTTCTTGTCTTGGCTTACATCACAAAATTAAGCCAAAAGATTAACCATCATATTTATTTGTTGTTATTTTTTTTACTTGTATGTCACTCTATATATGCAGATTGAGGGGATACTGAAAGTTCTCAGTTCAATCAAGAAAATATTTTAAAATATTCTGATATGTGGTAATTTGTTCAGATTTTGTGAGTTAGGTTGAGTAATTTTCTGCACCACCTCATTAAAGATAAACTGCTAAAGTTATAAATATTTAAATATCTATCATGAAGATCTAAGTAGGTGGCGATAAGTTCTCATCCTGACTCACTCACCAAATCTGACAGAATGATCAAATATCAGAACTGTTTTTGAATCCCTTTTTGGTTTTCTAAGTATATAAAATTTATCCAGTTCTATTCACATGAATAATGGTTATATGTTATAGCATCGAGTGTGCTGGGAAAGCAGTGTAAAAAGTCTATTTTCAGGATGTTAGCCATTGCTTTTTTTTATTTATTTATGGCCAACATCACTTAACCAGTATTTTCCTGGTTCTTAAAAAGCAGCGCTTAAGTTCCATACATATTCACTCTTTTACCACATTTCAAATGTGCAAATAAAATCTGTCACATACCTGAGTAGTCTTCTATGGACATGTTGAGTTTCAGACCTGTGGGAAACTGTCTTTTCTTGTTTATGCAATTTTCCTACTTCTAATCTTCACATTTAGAAAATCGACATGAGGCACCTATCTGCAAGTAGCATATGGTCAGCAGTGCATGAGTGCACAAAATTATTATTTGATGTGTTCACCAGAGTAATTATGGCAGTAAATATGCGCCCAAAAGAAAAAAAAGTTTAAGTTTATATCAAAGCACGAATATGCTGGGCTTCAATTGTGAGAATGGTTGCTAGATGCTGTGAGAACATCGTTATTATTATAAATAAAAATAAAATATAAAATAATAATGATGAAAATTATAAATAAAATAAAGTAACATTTGAACCTCATTTAAAATAAATAAATAAAAAAAAAAAATAAATAAAAATAATAAAATTACTCCCAGTATGCAACAGGAAGTGTTCCTACCGGAAATACAAACATCCCACCAGGAGACGTGAGATTCAACTTCCTCACTCAAGGACTGTTGAGATGTCAGCACATCTATAACTTCTCTCCGAGATAGGACTTGTGATATTACAGAGTTACTTACTCACTTTTGTAACCTGAACATTACCACAATTGTAATGTAAAACAAGGATGCACAGTAGGGTAATGGATAGTGGCTTGGATTAAGAAATTGGAGAGCTGAGTTCAAATTCCAGTCGGATCCATTACATTCACTTACATGCTAATACCTTTGTGAAAGGTATGAATCCTCTTCTTCTCCCCCCAGCTATGGGTAAATAGCAGGACACACCAGATTCTATAGCTTTGGATGGCAACTGGTCTACTGCAGAAAGAAATGGCAACCTACTGTGGGAAAAAATCTGCCTTGTCAGTCATGTATCGAAAGATACATGATCACCTAAGCATGTATCATGCATGGCACATAAAACACACACACAATTGCATAAATAAAATTGTATGAAATTACCATACAATTTAACATGTTTTTTTTAATTGTTATTGTGTATGTTTGTTTGTACCGTTTTTCCTTATGAACACAAGCCCAATTTTTATGACCACATGGTGTGAGTGAATATACCTCCACAACTTTCCAAAATCAGACTTTATTATGCAAGTCAATTTTTTTCCAAATAAAACTGGTGTTAGCAAAACAATATTAGTAAAATTTTCTGGATATGTTTATATGATAAATATAACATGTGAATTCAAGTTCACAGTATCATTAGAAATATTTGCAATAACGTATTTGGTGCTGTGGAATTTTATTATAAAATTCAAGGGTTGTTCATCATATTGAAAATAAATATAGAAAGAACGCCATAATTATTAATATTTAAAAAAATAACTGAGATACAGGAAGATTTCCATGAGTGATAACGAAAGATACCACCTTAAAAAGAATCAAGATGTTGGAAAGTTATTGAGTGATGAGAATACAATGTTGGAAAATGTGAAAAAGTTTAACAGATATCATAGAACACCAAAAACAAAATTGAAGACATTTGCAAGGACAAGAAGAAAACTGACTTTAAGAATATCACAAAAGATTAGAAAAAAAAACTTTGTAATAAGCAAAACAATTGAATTGAGTAATAAGAAAATATATGAAGCAACAGTTAACCTTGCAAATGCAAACTGAGAATGTGGAATATTAAGAGCATCTATCAAAGAATGAAAGAAAACTATTAATTTTAAGGAAAATATCACAAAGAGAAAAGTGTGATTAACAAAGAATACATGATTACTGGTTTCTCAGTAACTTTTTGTGATGAATGTAAATTTACGTTTTACATTGGATAGACCTAATTGTTGGGCTAGAGTTTGAGTTCTTTCTGTAAATATTCAGTCAACATGATTTAGACGATAAGCACAAAGGAAATAATGTAATGTGTTCTTCAAATGTATAGGCAATTTGACCATGAAAACTTATCTACCATATTTCCACTGCACCCTTCAGAATTGTTCTTGCTTGCTGTTGATTCAGTAAAGGTACTGACAAAAATCTAAACCACATTCAATTCACCCAAGCTTTACAAATTCTCTTATCTTTTGTGGAGCATCTCGTATAAAATAATGGGAAATTATTTTGAAAGGCAGTTGTAAATTTAAATATTTACAAGAGTTTGTTGAAAATTTCTGAGCCAAACCTCAAAGACTTTAAAAAGAAATCTTCATGTTTTGTCATTTGGTTGGATTTTAGTCAACCTGAGAAATTTTCAGCACCCTATCATACTGAACTTTAGCTTTCTTGCACAAGACTATTAGGAGTAAATGGAAAAAAAGAAAATAGTATTATGCCATTATTCCAAGAGGGAATGATTTATTTGGCTCAAAAATTAGCATTCATTATGCCTGAATTCAAGCACAAATTACAGATAGGAAATACATAACTATCTAAACTGCCACCGTAAAGCCTGACAATTGTACTATTATTTTCTTTCTTTTTATGTGCTATGTCCTTTCAGGACATAGGTGATGATGTCTCTCCACCTCCCTCTACCCCTTGCAGATCTCAACAAGTTCCTTCCCTCTGCCCCCCCCCCTCCAGAACACGTTCTGTCATCCACCTGCCCAAGTCTGCCAGGTATATCACATGCTGTTTTCCCTTGTCTCTCTTTCCCTCTATTCAACCCATGAGTATCAGATTCTCCAGGCCTTCCTTCCTCATTATGTGTCCCAGAAACTTCAGCTGCCTCTTCCTGATGTTAAGTAAAAGCCTCTTCTTGTTTGCACATTTGTCTTACTAGTAGGCCTGATTCTAGGTAAAAGCTATAATCAATAGTATTAATGATTTTAAACTCTGAAAGGCTTACAACAGATTAAAAGTTGTCATTTTCTTTGAGCCTTAAAACATAATTTTAAATCAGTTTTGCAGCTTATCTTTATCCTCAAAGAACAGTGTCCTTATCATATTATTTAATACTTTGGAAACAATTAAATGGAGAACTTAAGTATTAAATTTTTTTTTAGTTAATGTGAAAAAAAAAAAGAAAATTAAAATAAAAGCAAAAAAATTTTACATTCACTTTTATTATTTTCAAGGATACAATTTTGTGGGAATTCAAGAAATCATGGCAAGTTAACGATAATATTAAAAAAAAAAGAATCTGTGGAATTGCTTAAATCGTGAAGGAACGTAGATTTTAATTAAGAAAATGTCCTAAGCTATGTTGCTTTTTAACACATTTCTCAGTTTTGCTTTTTTCAGATATGCATTACGTAAGGTGTTTTTTGTGCGTTGTCCATGATTTCCATTTGAGGTGATGCCAAAATCTGTGGGGAAAAAAGAATGAAAAAAAATGCATTAAATCATAGCATCTTGGAAAAAAATATAAACAGAATTGATGTTAATGTTTCTTTTAAATGCTATAGTTATTATATCACTCACACTCTTAGATAGATGGGTGATGTTTCCTGCAATGAATATAAACTGTTGTAAAACATTTTGTAAACTTGATAAAATGCCACTAAAAATAATTAAAAAAAATATAATTATGCTGATTAATGAAAGGGAATGTGTAAGGTTGTAACAGCATAGAATGCCGTAGTATTATTTGGGCACAATCCTTTGCCTAGGTAAACATTCTACGGAAACCGTCAGCACCAGTAACACATGAGCAGGAAATGTTTCAGAGATTCCTTACTGGATTCAGATTTGGTTTGCTTGTCTAAGGATTCATGGGTGGTGGGTGTAAATGCAGTAAATGTCTCTCCTCTTCACATAGGAGAGACAAGCTCTACTTTTTGGAACTGTTCCCCATAATGAAGAATCCATCAAATGAACAAAAAAAAAAGTAAAATTTGAGGCCAGAAAGAGAGATTGATTCACTGGGTTAGTTAAGAATGTGGCTGAGTCTTATCACAAGCTGGGCTGAAAAGTCATATGCTCGGACATCAGATTGAGTATAAATATTACTACCAATGGGAGGACTTGATTTGTACCTTGTGTCATAAGCAATGTAAGAACAAGTTTGGTCTTACCAAGCAATGGAATGTACATGATATCAGTTATGGAAACACAAGACAAACAAATGTCAAAATAAATATTTACCTTTATGGTATTGCTATTTCAGAGCCCATGAGGGAGTAGCATTGTAATTATATTCCAGAGATTATTTCTCTCATAAGTGAGTGTACAACTTCTCTCTCTCTCTCTCTCTCTCTCTCTCTCTCTCTCTATATATATATATATATATATATATATATATATATATATATATATATGAAATGCCTTATATATATGTTAGTGGTTTTTGGGTGCTTGGTGAGGAAAGTTATGCTTTTTCATATAAACACTAAGAGAGTGTTTGGCAGCTGCCAGAAAATAAGGTTTTACAGGGTTGTCTCTTTCCTTCTGTGACTTGATTTGGAGATAAAGCTTCTTTTTTTTTTGTGGCTCACCCCAAGCAAGGCTGTAAAGCCCCAGAGAGGCAAGGGGGTTACTGGGTATTACTGACATAACTATCAGATATGCAGCAAGACCTATTAAGCTTCGCTTCATATGGTACCAAGTGAAGAAGAGGAGGCATCTAGTGAGGATTGAAGAGGAACATTGCTAAGGAGCGAGAACAGAGGAGGAGTAATCAGGAGGACAGCAGATAGTGATTGACATTGCATTAAAATCTTTGCATGGAGAAATGAAAAAAAAGAAACTGTTACCTGATGGATTGTGTGTCTCCACTTTTAAGTCGCAAACTAATTCTCCAAATAGGGATGTCTTTGTAAGATGATAGCTTTAAATCCTTATTATTTAGTCAATTCATCACAGTTCAATTTTAGTTGTGTAACATGAACACACGTGGTTCTAGAATGCTGCAAATGTAAACAAAGAATTTTTAGAATGGATTTTTATTAATCTGACAGATTTGTATCACTTTAAATGTTATTTTTAGTGGATATTCATATTTACGTAGACGCTCCATTTATTTATTAAACAGTATGCTTTTTTTTTTGTCTACCAGCCTAAATATTTGAGAAATCTTATAAAAAAAAAAATTGTGCCCTTTAGATACAAGATTGTGCAGATGTGGAAAAACTTTGAGATCTATGACTGGAGAAATTTTGCTTGAAAGCATGAAATTGGCTTTGCCTGACTGTCTGTTTTTTCATGGCCAAGCAGTAAGGTGTGCTGGTCTAAACAGTAGCTCCCTCTGCCCTGAGGGATGCAGGTTCAATTTCAAAATAATGCTTAAAGTGATGCATATCTATAGTCACACACACACACACACACACACACACTGTTCATATAAATTCATAGATATATATACTGTTCATATGTGCTTAATTACATCTATTTCTATAAAGATAAAATGTAAAATTATCATTTACTGAGGAACAGACATATTCAAGTAAGAAATTTTTATATATAGACATTTGAACTTAAATTACAGAAAAGATTCTTGCTCAAAAATGTTTGTATGTGAATGCATTGTCATTTCATATTTACAAATGCACTTAGAAACACTTATCATATACTTTTACTTTGTCAATATCTACTCACACATATATAATAAACCTGCAGATAGATCCATACATCAGCACACACACACACACACACACACGCACACGCACACACACAACCAACAATTGGAGGGAAGTCAAGAAAAAGTTAATGCAAAATCAACTGAGTAGATCAGTAAGTAAATCATTTTTGGTCATTCAGTTGTCAGATTGTTATGTATTAGCTTTTATTTTTCCAAGTGCATGCTGGGAAAAATGGTTGAAATCAATTCACCTCTTCCCACTCCTTAATTCTAATACTCTAAGTGTCCACGAATCTCTTCTGACCATACCAAACCTTTTCCTCACTTAAAATGGAAGCCAGCATCAAAGGTATGATGTGCTAGGTGCACTCAGTGGTAGGGTTAGTAGGATGAAAAAAAAAATAATGATGTTTTTGTCCATTTTGGCCCAGCAAGGTTCCACTCAACCTCTGAGGAGACTCAAAGAGGAGAATCTTTGGATTGAAATTGAAAGCGAAAAATGAAATTAATAAACAGTGTTTGCACGAACTATACTCATGCAAGCTTTTTAAGATGGTGTCTACTTGGCTAGACAAGTTGCAGTGCAAAGTTATAATTTTGGAAGATTGGGAATTGACAGTCTGGAAGGTGGTGATAGTGGCATGTATTTGACAAAAATTCCAAATTTAATACCTCACCATTACCTCTGACTAATAGTTATCTCTTTGGGATTGACAGAACACAAGACTTTATTTGATAATATTGATGCTATAACAGAAGAAAGAGTATTTAAACATGTCCTATGGTTAAATGTTAGTGCTTAACTTCATTGAATTTTATGATCAGAATTTTAAAGTTCAGGCCTTCATTTGTTTTGATTGTTCCTTGAGCAGTTGTATAGCATATAATTACATCTGCTTCTTTTCATGTCAGTATCAAAAATAAAAAAAAATAGTGACTGTATACCTAGTTGATTCTGTTGAAAATAAGAATTTAAATTTTGCTTCATAAGAAGCATTTAGAAAGAATACACTATATATGTTTGGTTTCTCTTTTGTATTGTAAAAGCTTCTCTTTCTGGCAGATTTTACAAATTTTTTGTGCATTTGAATTATAAGTAATATCTTCTACATTTATAAATGTTTTGCCTTATTAAAGCTATTATGTATTTTTGAAAAGAGGACTAAGTTCACTAAATATGTGCATAAAACAATTGAAATCTTTAAAATCATGAAAGAAAAACTTATCAATTTTTTTCTAACCATCTATAAATTATAGAAAATATCAACAAAACATGGCTTCCTTTCCAAATCCTACAAAGAAAACTGTTATATCTTACATTGGTGATGGATTAAAGTTGTGAAAAGGCATTCTGTACTGTTTCTTTTAATTTTGTTACAACTCAAAGTAGTTCAGGTCTCCCCCTTCTTGTCAATTACATTTTCCTCTTTAAGCGATGTCAGATTTTATTGTCATGAGCCTGTTTACATAAAAAAAACTGGTATTAACTGAACAATATTAATAAACTTTTCAGTTGATGTTTATATTTATATGTTAAATAAACTATGTGAATTTCAGTTTATAATATTTGGTTTGATTAGAAATATTTACACTAGCTTATTTGATAGTGTAAGGTTTAATTATGCAACTAAAATGTTTATTAATGATGTTATAGACAATATATAATAGTATAGTTATTGATATTTATGTTTAATTTCAGATGTATAATAACTGCCAAGGGTTGAAAAAATATAGGACCTCAAAAGAGAAATCAAATGTTGTAGTTATTGAGTGATAGGCATACCACATTGGAAATTGCAAATCAAACTGTTGCCTGAGAAAATGCAAAAAAGAAATTGCACACATTGACAAGATATGACCATTAAAAACTGGTTTTAATAATGTACTAAAAAGAAATTTTAGAAAAATCAAAAGCTTAATGAACAAGAAAAGTGGATTGACCAGCAAGAAAATATTTGAAGAAGCTGGTGTCGATATATATACAAACAAAAGCAGCAGAAAACTAAGATTAGTTAAAGACATTAAAGTGACAGAATTACCACCTTTAAGTAAGCATCAGAATGTGTAAGTTGGCAATAAAAGTACATGAAAACTTAACAATATATTTTTGTGATGAATGTAGAATGTGACTGGATAGACCTGATAACTGAACTAAAATATTCTCTTCTCTGTAGAAATCGTCAACAAATATGACAGAAAACAACAGAGTGGCAAAGTGAAATAATGTTTTGGGCTATAACCAGGGGCAATAAAATTATAGGTCTCATCAAAGTTAGTGATAGTGACAGGATGAATCAAAGAGACTTATTGAAGGTGCTTGAGCTAGATTATTATTTAAACCAGCACATGTCACAAATGAAGCTTTAAGTTAATGTGTATATTCAAGAAAAACAATGTTCCTTCATATTCTACAATGCAGACAAACTTGCTAAAAGAAGGAAAGGTTTCAAAAACAACAAATTTTTGGAATTATTTTCAGATATTAAGTCAATAAAATTTTGTTGTTCATCATTAAAAAAGACATATATAAAAATGGAAAATAACATTCAAGCAGAAAAAGATCTCTGGAAAGCAATCTAAAGTACTACAAGTAATGTTAAAGATGAAACAAAAGCTAACAGAATCAATTAAAGAACAATGGAAGGTTATAGAATATCAAGGAGCCTTTATTAATAGGTGTTGTAACCTAGGGAAGGTTACTGAATAGAATAATCACACAGGCTGGTAATGAATGATAATATTAGGACACAAAGAACATATATAAGATTCACCAGTGCCATGTAGAAGAAGTAGTCAACTGCTAGAAGTGAATTCCACAATGAATCTCCAACTGCAGACCAACATACAGTATTTACTACTGTATTTATGTGAATGGGGATATACTCATTATCATCTGTAGGTATGTTACAACAATAGGTATAATAATTTATTCATATATATGGGATATTGTTTGCATAATAAAACCTGACACTTCCCCAAATAGGTTATCAATATTTTTTATAATAAGCTAAAGTTCAAAGGATAAATATATTCTGAAAATCTTATTAATATCAGTTAATACCAAAACAGGGTCTTGTTTAATAAAATCTCACTTAATGGATACATATGTGTATACTTATATTCCGTATTCTTCCACATGTTTTATGTGAGTATATGTTTTATGTTTTATATATACAAATTGTAGGTATTTTGATATCTCTTTTAACTGCAGTGTTTAAAAAAAAACAACCCTCATCTGTCTTGATTTGTGATCTTAAAACTTCCTTCCCATTTATTTTTCTGCTCAGTGAATCTATTTGAACAATGGTTTCTGAACCAGGAACATTATAGTGCTTAACACAATGTTCTTACTACTCTTCTAGCAATAATGCTGTATATCCACAAAACTGTTCCCAGTTAGTAATGATCTTTGTATCAGTGCACAATCTATGTAATTTTGTTTTGTATTTTTTCTTTTTCTCTTTTTTTTTTTTTGAAGACATAATGGGAAATGTCACCAGCCCACTGAATCACTGAGCAATCTTCTTGTATGCACTGTCATTCAATGCACGCTCTAAAGTGAAGAAATTCATTGGAAAGCACTTAAGCATAAAAGCTAATTAACAATCCAACTTGCAACGCTCTCATCGTAAAAGAAAATAATGCAAGTCTTTAAATCATATACGAAGAAAAAAAGCCCCAAAGTTTTTTTTTTCTTAGCAACTTAAAGAAATCATTAGGTATAAATGCGTGCATGAGCAAAAACAAATATCTTTGAGTCTCTAATGTTGCATTTTAAGAAAATGGCTATTGTGAATGCGTATACATGTAAGTAGTATGTGAAAGTGTCATATAATCATTGCTTGTCTGTGGCTGGATGTTATTTATGAAAGTCATTAATAAAATGTTATACCATAGAAAATCTACAGTGATGACAATCATTTAGAAAGCAGAAAACAACAAAATATGTTTCTTTGTATGAGAAAACTGCATCTCTGATGATTTATATATTCAGCAATGAATAGTAATAAGCTTGTGTTTTGCATTAAAAATAAAATAGCCAATAAACACAAAAGTGGGGGTGATGAAAAGATTGTGGCCGACCAAGATGGTCGTCTCAAAAAAAAGTTTTGTTTATTTTGGAAAGTGGATTAAACTGAGAACTATTCAGTTCCCAAATCATGTGTGAATATATATATATATATATATATATATATATATATATATATGAATATATTTATATATATATACACATATGTGTGTGTGTGTGTGTGTGTGTGTGTGTGTATACACCCAAGTATAGGATTGGTGTATACAGAATAAATTCCAATAACCAAAAAATACTATTCTTAAAAGAGTGCTCAATACAGAGTAGAGCAAATATAATTTATTCGAAAATGATAACATAAATATGTTATAAAATCACTACAAAAATAACCATTTTGTTTCAACACTTCTGATGTCTTATCAAGTGATGAGGAAAGTGATCATTTGATAAGACACCAGAAGTATTGAAACAAAATGGCTATTTTTGTAGTGATTTTATAATATATTTATGTTATAATTTTCGAATAAATTATATATATATATCCAAGTATAGGATTGGTGAATACGGAATAAATTCCAATAACCAACAATTACTATTCTTAAAAGAGTGCTCAATACAGAGTAGAGCAAATATAATTATTTATTCGAATAAATAATTATATATATATATATATATATATATATATATATATATATTTTGTCATCCACAGACAGACTGTTTTGCTGTTTCACAGCTCATCAGTGTGGCTAGACGTCCCGTTGCCTCTAGCTAGGATCGAAACCCGACTAAAATTGGCGTCAGTCGGAACTTCTAACACTAAGCCGTCGGCTCACGGCAGGGATGAAGGTGAATTTTAGCATGTTTATTTTTAGATTCAGATAAACACACAGTGACTGACAGTGACTCAATTCTGTCGAAGAGTCTTGCAATATTAGCTTAAATAGTTACTGTTTACAAACTCGCACTTCAAACCAAAGAGCTCAACCAAATTTAATTTTTTCAGGAGCCAATATATATATATATATATATATATATATATATATATATATATATATATATATATATATATATATAATATTAAATTCAGGGGCTTTAGCTTCCATTTCTGAAACATGGTTATATATATATATATATATATATATATATATATATATATATATAAAACACCTTTCACTGTTGCCTACACCAAGTGGTGTAACCATATTTAGTGGTCCAGTCATCAGGGTCTTAAAATTATGTTTTAACCATGGGGCTAACTCTGTGTTGGTGAATGCTGACACTGGTCCAGGCGGGTTGTTGGTTGCTGGCCACTTTGATCCACACTAACTCTGCCCATTGATCTCCGAGCAGTGGGAAAAGTGATGATTGCAATCTCACTGGACTGATTCAAACCGTGGTGAGTGCTATATTAAGAAGAAAATATATCTTCACAATAAAAAATAAAATGCGAGATTCATGGGGTTAAGCTTCATTTGGTTTATATAGCTCTTGGTATAACAAAATTAACCCTTCCTACATCAACCTCTGTAGTGACACTGGGCCTCGTCTAAACTTCTGGAGGGCTGGGTTTGAGGTCTTGGAATAAGGAATCTGGTTGGCAGCTTTTGTTCGATAGTGGTTTTAAAATTGCTTGTGGACAAAATGATCAACAGTCTTGTTTTGTTACATTTTTATCTTGTATGGACTTTATAGTCCTTTATAGTCATTTGAATAATATTGTTAGTATATATATATATATATATACACTGTAACCCGGATATAAGAGAGACCCGGATATAAGAGATATTTTCTTACTTTATATCCTTTATAGTCATTTGAATAATATCGTTAGTATATATATATATATATATATATATATATATATATACATACAGTGTAACCCGGATATGAGACCCGGATATAAGAAAGATTTTCTTACTTTATATCCTTTATAGTCATTTGAATAATATTGTTAGTATATATATATATATATATATATATATATATATATATATATATATATATACAGTGTAACCCGGATATAAGAGACCCGGATATAAGAGAAACCCGAATATGAGAGATTTTCTCTGGTCCCAAATTAGAGCCTGTTAATAAAACAAAATAGACCAAACCCGGATTTAAGAGAAACCCGGATATAAGAGACTTCTTCTCCAGTCCCAACAACTCTCTTATATCCGGGTTACACTGTATATATATATATATATATATTTTATATTACTGTGTACGTTGATATATTTATATTTATTTTTATGTGTGTGTATATATGCATATGCGTATATGTGTGTATGTGCATGTATATGTGTGTATATAGGTGTATATATATGTATATATATATATGTGTATGTATATTTATGTTTCTATTTGTAGTGATAAAAGTGTGTGCATATACATATGTATTTAATTCTATATATATTGTTATATACTTGTACTCGTGTATGTGTACTCATAAGTATATATGAGATATTTATATATATTTGTGTGTTTATTTGTTTTCTTTTTTATATATTAGCTGGTTTTATTTTAAGTGTTCCATTTTACCTGGACATTTGAATTTGGTGTTTTTTTTATGTGTATATATTTATTTTTCTATCCATTTCTATATATTTTAGTGTCTTGTTTCTTTGTGTTGTTCATTGACGAATATTTGTCTTTCTATTCTACTCCACTTAAATTTTATCTATTGAACCCTTTTTATCTATATATCTTAGCCCATGTAAAGAATATTTTAATAGTAGTCTGTTTGAATTCATTTACTAACACTTTCAAATTTTAATACTTGTCGGTGTGTGTATATGTGTGTGTCTGATCGCTTATATGCCTTTCATTGTATGTATATGTTGTCTGTTTTTTTTTAAGGGCCGTGGACACCTATTTCATGTTTTGTTCATGTTTTTGCGTGCTTATATATCTAAATATGTCTACGTGTTTGTGTATTATAATCTGATTGTGTATGTATTGTCTTTTGGAAGATTTCATCCTCCCCTCCCCATATCACCACTTCAAATGTATCTAAGTTGTAATGAAGCTTTACATCAACATTAGATTTTAACGTTTATTCTGAGTTTTTGGCCTTTCAATTAAAACAAAATAAATAACAAAAAATATATGTATTTTTTCCTCTTCTTTAAATAATTTTATAATATTTTAAACTTAATATAGATTAAATTTAAAATTTATAATTGGTACTTTTTAATTTTCAATTTTATAATAAAATTTAATATTAATTAGAATGATTTCTATTTTAGTCTAACCCGTATCATTAAGGCATTAATTATTTTAACCAAGGTTTGTTGTCATGTTTTTGAATTCTCATATACTTGTATTTTGATTGGTCATTGTGACTTATGTAACAGCATTTCCCCTATCAAGGGGTGTTTGGTCGATTTGAACCTTTTAAAACCCTTTATTCTACATTCAACACCATCACTTAATAAGACACCGAAAGTGTTGAAACAAAATGACTATTTTTGTAGTGATTTTATAACATATTTATAATTTTCAAATAAATTATATATATATATATTAATGGATGTTTCCTTAAATAATATAGACAAGTTTTGTCTATTTATTTTAAGTAAGTTCCTTTCGTATTGTCTGATAAGCTTAATCACATTATCGTTGAAAGACGAAAGGAAAACACCATATTGACACATGTTTGAATCCAATCTAAGCTTTCGGCTTACATGAGCCATTATCAAAGATGACAATTTTAATAAATCAAACAACACATATACGAAACCACAATAATAGCCCGCCGTTGCTGTTTGAATAAGCTCAAAGTAACGACAAACTCTTATTTACGAGCCAAGGAAGCGAAAAACGCGTCGTAGCTCGTGACATAACACATGACCATGCGAGAGGGAAAACGAGAAGTATTAAGTATGGGAAGCCATTGGTTAATACCAATGGCTTCTGCTATAGATTATAGGCATTTAAGAATATATATATATATATATATATATATATATATATATATATATATATATATATATATATATATATAAAATAAATCCTAAAGAGCGAGGAACACATTACATAGGTTTCACCTAAATGGATTGTCAGTGTAATCTGGCTCTTTAGAATTTATTTTATTTATCCCAGCTCTGCTAAGCGTATTGAGCACTCTACATTTTAGCTTTATTACTCACATGTGTTGTTTCTTTGGACTGAAAAATTAAGGCACTAAACGATTTGTCTTGCCCTGTTCGGATGTTTCTAGTCCTTTCTTTTTTTTCTTCAAATTTTTTCATTGGGTACCAATTTTTTTTATATGCTTGCAAGTTGTGCTATCCGAGGTTTTTTACCAACTGAATATTACTATTAGTATAATAATATATATGTATATATATATTGATAATATTAGTGGTAAATATACACATACATATGCAATCATATATCTAACATATACGTATAAAAAATAATTCCAAAAGGATAGAATCCAAGTAGAACTCAATGTCTAGGGCAGAGTAAGGATATAATAAAAATACTTAAACACTAATATTCCATGGTCATAATTAATTCCATTGGAATCGTAAATACGATCCATAATATATATATATATATATATATATATATATATATATATATATATATATGATCTGTCACTCTAATATTCAACACTCTTCCCCTATCAATGTAGTAAATTTTAAACAAGATATAAGTACATATATATACACTTGTTGTTTATCAGTAGTACGTCTACAATCTAGATTTTAATAAATGCTAAGATAAAAATAACTGATAGATAAACATATATCTATATATAAATAGATGCTGTATATTAACTACTGTTAGATGTCATTTTTCTGAATATTCTTTTAATTTGTGTGTAAAAAAAAATGAAGAACATGAATGTAACATACAGAAATCTTACAGTATGAAAACAACTTTTATTTCATTGATGCAAATCATATTCTGATGATTGTCTATGGTACTTTGTTTCAGAAACACATTTAAATATGATCCAGTCGGATATTTTGTCTTTCTCAAATTGATGTAGAAATCACACATCACAATAACTAAAATAACCAACCTGGAACAAATTAATTTCATGATTTGATTTGAATCGTTTGAGTATGTCAGCTATCTTCTGTGTTGTATATTATTGATTATTCTGAAGTAATAAGGTCTTGATTCATTTGCTATCAACATTGACAGGTCTATTCAACTGTGGACCATTGTGAATCTTCACAAGTCACTTTTAACAAATTTTATCATTCTCTGAACTGTCTCTATAAAATGTACAATTCTTTGTTTTTTCGTTTTTTTTTTACTTCTGTTACATTTTTACCTTTTTTAAAATTAAAATAATAATATGCCGAAAATGTTGCTTATTCCCTCCAATTATCAGTGTTAGAAATAAGAAAGAAAATTATGCCAATTTTTAAAAAAAAATGCATTCTAACAGGATAGATGCTTCCTCTTAACCTCTCTTTCTTATCTCTTTCTCTTACATATACGTTTTATGTGGAGTGTACCATAAAACAGTGGTTAACAGGTTAGACATAATGTATCTTCTGTTTTATAATTCCCCATTTCTAAAGACAGCTTCAACTTGAAAATATGTAGCCATTTTGTAATTATCAGTGTTAAAGAGATACGGTCTGTTAGACGTGTGCACAAGTTACCAGCAGTCTTTTTGGGAAAATAAGAAACTGAATACACAGTTGGAATTCTTTTACACGCTTAATAATATACTTTTACAAGATAAATATATATAGAAATAGATATACAAATTTATTTGTGTGAGTGTGTTTATATATATATATATATATATATATATATATATATATATATATATATATATATATATATATATATATATATATATATATATATAAAATGGGCGCATGACCAAGTGGTTAGAATGTTCATTTTCTGGCCATGGGACCCAGGTTCGAATCTCACCGTGTTTGATTTGTCAGGAAGGAGACTTCCTGATGTTATCAGTCTGGAGTAGGGACCTTTGCAGCAAATAACCTACTTAGCAAGCTTGTATAAAAGGTTGGCAGAACAGGGATTAGGAGAGACAGTAAAAAGATAAATCTTACCAGTAGCTACAAAGACAGGAAATTGTGGAGAGCAATGACTGCCCACATTCTGAAGGAACACATCACATAGAAGAAGATATCAGTATGCACACACACACACACACATGTTAAGTAACTGAAACCTTGACAAATTCACTTCAAAGAAAATTATAGAACTATAATATTATTTTCCAGTGAACTGAGTTCAAGATGTTTGAAATATCCACTGAGACATGGAAAATGCTGGGTAACCTAAGAGAAGAACTGATTGATCAGGCTGTGAAAATTTCCCCAATTTTTGCATAACACCAAAATTATACGTTAGAAACACACGTCCAGAAAAATGTAGGTTTATAAATAAATAAGAATCTCTGCTTGTTTATTATAAAATCATTTCTTTTCTCTCTTTCTCTCAATGCACATACTCCAGTGAAAATGTTCGCATGCAGAAGCTATGATTATGTGCTGCCTGCAGTAAATCATATTTCTGATGAATGAATGGAGCAAAATATTTTGGCAAACCTCTGACCTCAGGGAACATTCACTTTCCTGGCATTGATGACATTGCAAGAACTCTATCATCACTCCTCGTGTCTCAGTTTAGCTCAGTCACTCGGTGCGACCCAGAAAGTGGCATGTAACAAAGTTTCTACATTTTCTTTCTTTTTTTTTTTTTATCTTTTTTTCATTTGCTGCAATGAACACCTTCATGTTCACACTGATAATAAAGCAAAAAATATTTGCAAACTTTGCTTTGTATGTTGGCTGCATTCTATTTAATATTTTAGTTGAATAGATTATTTGTTACATTACATAAACCATTTTTATGATTTTTGACATCATTTTTTTATGAAATTAATATTGTAGGTCAGAATTTAACAGAAAGGTGTATGTAAAAGAGAGAGTATGAGAGAAATTTATGTTGTGGACTATTTTGATGATGTTATGGAAATAAACATTTCTGTAATTTCTGACTTGACAAAAAACAATTTATTGATGACATGAATTATTTTTAGCTCACAGATAAATCATTTGTAATTTTGTAAGTATAAAATATTAAGCACTGTTTTGACAACACAGTTAAATAATTACACACACACACGCATATATATATATATATATATATATATATATATATATATATATTTAAGCTTTTCACCCCAAGCAAGATTGGAAGCCACTAACACGCAAGGGGTTACAGAAGGTTTGGAGGAAGAGCAGGTAGGAGTGGTAAAGGAGAAGATGTGGAGAAAGATAGTGGATCGATCAAGGCAAGGGGGTTACAGAAGATTTGGAGCAAGAGCAGTTAGGAATGAAAGGTGAAAGGATGTGGAGAAGGGAAGTGGATAGATCGAGGCAACTGGAGATGTCGATTGATGTTACACTTAAATAGTTGGAGATTGTATTTGTCAGGGAAACAGGAATAAGGAAGGGAGTTCCACAGGCGAGATGTGCGAGACGTGAAGCTATTGGAGTAGAAGAGACGTCTACATCTAACAGTTTCAACGGTGAAGGGGTGGGAACGGGATGCCAGCTTCGTAGGACGCTTAAATTCATAAGGCTTGGGAACCAGGGAAAGCAGCTCCTCAGAGCAATTACCGTGAAAGTATTTGTAAAAAAGACAGAGCGAGGCAACGTCGCGTCTGTGAGAGAGCGACTGCAGACGAGATGACAGATCAGGGCCAATTACATTGCATATCCGTCTCTGGATCTTATCAAGAACCCTGAAGCAAAGGGAGAGAGAGATTAGTGAATTGGTACGTAACCCGTGAGATAGGATTTAGCTTGTACAGAGGTGCAGAAATCATCTTGTGAAGATAATAAACAATAATGAAGTAGAAGACATAACCTCTGCACTGCACAAAAAGAAAGTAACATCAAAAGAATAATTGTGTAAAGTCATAAGGTGAGTACTTTGAATAGGACTAAGGTGCCATTACCATAGGTGAGCCTCCAATCAGTGCTGTGTCAGCCAAACACTGGGCCCCCACTGAAATATTTGCTTTGGTCATACTCAAAACTCATCTAAATGCATTTCCTTTAAAACTTTAAACAGAAATCTTTAGCATAATAAAATGTTGTTTTTGTGCACAATACTCAACCACTGTGCAAGCAGGTGAATACTTCTTGTCTCTGTTTTGATACCCAACTTTTGTTTCCGATAATATTTCACTGTTTCATGAAGAGAAAAGAAGAAGAAAAATCTATGCGATTATAAACGTTACTCTTTTTAAAATTACAACTACATTCCAAAACATTCTCTTTCTCTTAAATAAAAATGTATTTTAAAAAGATACCATTGAGAGCTTGCAACGCCTGTTCAGCACTGAAGACTCAAACATAGAAAATTTATCATTTACAAGTAACAATTTGAAACAAAGACAAAAACGGTTTAATCAAATAAACATTATTTATTCAAGAACGACAGTATGCATTGACTGTGTGTGATTCGGTTGTATACAATATTAGTGTTTGAGTATATAGGTAAAAGTGGTTTTCACAGTTGTGCACATGTTGAAGAGTTTGAAATGTCTTTTCCTTAATTACATTTGAGAAATAGTAAGTAGAAAAAAATAGTGTCAGTGAAACTGTATTTAACTGTTGTTACTAACATTGTTACCATGGTGATGTCATGAATCAGGGATTTTGTTCTTTGGCTGCAGTTGTTGAAGGAGTGGAAAAAAGGGATGAGTGACTGCTTTCCTTCTCTCTGCCGACATGAAGTTCAGTAGCTGGCTGATTTCTCCCTTCTGAACTGAAAATTTCTACACTAGTTTTATGTTTACAACAGCTGTTGATGACATAGTGTGTGGACGTAGTTGTAAGATAGAATTTGCACCTACTTAAGATAAATGCTTGCGGTGAGGAAAATGAGTGGAGGAAAAAAATATGTCTTTTCTGGCCAATCATTTTTTGAGGTCCGCTACAATTCCTACTACTCAACAAAGAATAAAGCCAATGATATTTGATGACTTGGAAAGTTCAGCCAGACTGCATACTTAGCACCAATAAATAAAACAATGTAATAAGCAGCTTTTTTTCACATGTCCTTGTGCTATGTAGATCGTTCAACTGATCTCTATCTCACTCTCTCTACATTCCATGAATTTGAATAATTACTTATCGGTTCACATGTCTCACTGGGCATATCATACATATCTCAAAATTACTTCACTAAGCAATAGAGTACTCTTTCTCTCTCTCTCTCTCTCTCATATATATATACAGTGTAACCCGGATATAAGAGAGTTGTCGGGACCGGAGATGAAGTTTCTTATATCCGGGTTTCTCTTATATCCGGGTTTGGTCTATTTTATATACATTAACACAGGCTCTAATTTGGGACCAGAGAAAATCGCTCTTATATCCGGGTTTCTCTTATATCAGGGTCTCTTATATCCGGGTTACACTATATATATATATATTGTGTGTGTGTGTGCAGGGGTGTGAGTGTGTGTATGTATAGATGGATGTGTGTTTATATGTTAAATTGTGTGCATATGACTAGTATGTATGTACATGTCTCTATATATATATATATATATATATATATATATATATATATATATATGTAAGTATGGGGTATATGTGTGTGTATATGTGTACAAGTGTAGGTATGTGTATATGTGTGCATGTATGTATTTATATGTATATTTGTGTGTATGTTCAATGCATATTTTACTTTTTCATGTTATTTTACACACACACACACATATATATATATAATTTTTTAGATTAGATGATGATGAGGAGGATATAAATTTGATTTATTTCCAATGTATTTCACTGGCTGTAACTTTGTATTCCCTCTACTAACCCTGCTCGGTGGGTTGACACCTTTTTGTTTTTCTTCTTCCCCAATTCTTCTTATCTCTTCAAAGATTTTTCTAGGCCAAATCTTTTCATTTCCTCTTGTAATTTTTAATAAATTATCTGGATGATTTAAACCATTTTATAATTCCGGTGTGATGAGGCAGTTGTCTGTCTGAAATAAATTATTACTGAACAGTTTAATGATGTATTGAGTTTTTCCTTTGATATATATATATATATATATATATATAAACGTAATTCTTCATCCACCTGTAAAAAAAGATTAAAAATAATGGAAGCTTTAATAATAAAAAAAGAAAAAGACAAATCTTAACAAAATTAACTACGAACAAGGCCACAATGTGCTAACCGTATTTGGAAATTAAAAACATCTCTGTAACGCACTAAAACATACACATAATGACCGCACTCAATTAAGCTGAAAAATTGAATCATCCTTGGTAATGGCTAAAGGTATAGCCGTTAGCGCTCGGAACTATAAAATATTTGGACAGTTCTTACGCACCCTTTGTCCAGAAAAAAAGCTCTTGTTCGAACACAAGAAAAATTAAATAAAAAGCTTAACCGTAGTACCTTGTCTGTCGTTTTTAATGAAACACACACACACACACACACACACATATATATATGTATATATATATATATATATAATACACTCTCTCTTTAAGGAACTTTTCACATTTTAAGTTCCCAAACTTTTTAGCAGCATCATGTCTCTCTTATGGCTCATGCTGACGAACCATCAGTTCTAGACGACATTTTCACTAAATAAACTATGATTATATTTCATCAAACTTTTATTTGTTTGTCTGTCTTCAATGGCTGTTTGAATTGTACAAATAACAAACAGAATATATTTTCCTTTGTCTAATGAGACTAACTATAAGCATTAAAAGAGAAAATGCTATACACGCATTAATAGCAAGGGTTTACAGATTCGGTCGCCGGCCTTTCCTACTTTTCACAAGCCAACCGATGGATCATGGTCGTATGTGTCGCAGGCTTTTTTTTTTCACAGAAACGTCTATTTCTGTCTGTGATAAAATTGAAACCTTATTTGTCGATCTAGCATGGGGTTATTTTTTTTTCTCATATCTATACATACATTCTTTGATGCATGCGTTCTTTGATGTATATATGAGTGTGCGCGCGTACACGTTTTACAATGCACAATCGTAAAAGAGTTTGGTTCACGATGGCCTACAAATAACTGCATAGTCTTTACAAACGAACAGATTTGAAAAGAAAGAAAAAGGGGGAAAAAGCGTACAGAAGAAAAGATTAGATGTAAAAGTTGTTGCTATGGATGAGGTAATGAAACTGGAAAATATTGCTCTCTTTGATGTCTTTTTTTTCTCTCTCTCTGGAAACGGTGTAAAAATGTAAGTTGCTCGCATGAATGCGGTTGTTGTTGTTGTCGTCGGCGAAAAAAACTTTCGTTCTATACGGTTTATATCACTTTGGGTAATAATAATAATAATAATAATAATAATAATAATAATGATAATGATGATGATGATGATGATGATCATCATCATCATCATCATCATCATCTGTTGAAAAATATATGATGATAATGATGGGAGGAGGACAATAATTATATTAACCGAGGAAAAGAAAGTAGATAAGCTTAATAATGTTTAAATGAAGAGAAGGATTATAATTAAGAAAAAACAAAACAAACAATAAATAAGGAAATTAGTTTGTGATTTTGAGATTGAAGACAAAGCAATTCATCCAATCAATAAACGAGATCTATTTTGGAATCTCATAAATTCCCGTCACAAACAAGTCATATGACCCCCCCCCAGCCCCTTGCGTCTTGAACTCTCCTAGAGGCAGAGAGAGTTTGACAGTGACAAGGATCAGACACGATATTGAGAAATCCCGAGGTAATAGAAAAAGGTGAACTTCACCCATTTAACCGGGCACCCTACCCCCATGCCAAGAGCTAGAGGAATCCCCACAAGGGTACAGACACCCTGTGAGTAATAACCTATTGTTTGTTGTGCCTTTGGTTTTGGGATACATGTAATAAATGTGATAAAAGTATTTGACGTCCTCTCTTGTTACCTTTTTTTCTATGTGCCGTGTCCTTTCAGGACGTAGGCGATCATCGCTTTCCACCTCCCTCTATCCATTGCAGCCCTCAACAAGTTCCGTCCCTCTGCCACCTCACCCAGACCACGTTCTGCCATTCACTTGCTTAGGGCCGCTAGTTATGTCATGCGTTGTTTTCTCTTGTCTCTATTTGATCCGTGAGTATCAGATTCTCCAGGCCTTCCTTCATCATTGTGCGTCCCAGAAACTTCAGCTGCTTCCTCCTGATGTTAACTATAAGCCTCCTCCTTGTTTACATCCTCTCGTTGCTCACACGCCAGGTCCATGATATACTTAGCGTCCTTCTGTAGAACCACATCTCCGTCGCCTCGAGTCTCTTCTTCATCTTTGAGGAAATCGCCCAACATTCGCTGCCGTAAAGAAGGACAGATGACACCTAACAGCTCAGTATTCTTTTCTTCGTTACCAAAGAAATCCTCCTGTCTCGCAATACTCTGCCCAGCTTTTGGAATGCGTCATTGGCCGTCCCAATACGTCTACGGATCTCAGTGTCGCTTTTACCGCCCTCTGTCAGAACGCTTCCCCAGATACTTAAATTTCCGCGTCTGCTTGATTCTAGTGTTGCCGACCTGCAAATCGCATTTCGGGTTCATCCCTTGTCCTTAATTTCTGTTTGGGAGCTCACCGTGATGCGGAGCAGTTAACTATCTGACACCCCCAATATTATGAATAAGGAAAAAGAAATCTGCCAAGCCACAGATCTAGCAGAGCAAGTAAACAATGATTGAAAAGAAACAAAAAATAAAGTAAACGTTAACATAAACCGTAAACGCAAGTTCTATTGAAACTACGCTATGGTCAGCAAGAACACTGCGAAAAGTGCTAGAGAAATAGAGATTTGTTGTCATTCGAATCCCAGCAATATCCATTAACCCCTGGGCAGAAGCATACAAATGCATAAAAAATAATCGTAAGTATTATAGAATATTGGTAATTGATTCGATTAAACAAAGTAATGAAATAAAAAAAAATCAAATAATATTTTTAAACGCCAACAATATTTTGGAACGAAACTTAAAAAATGTTACTACACATAAATACTTGGTAAGTATCCATAGTACGATATTCATGATTCTCCCTAAATTGAATAAGTGAATTTGTGAGGATTCTGAATGAGAGAAGAAAGGAATCTATAGGGCTTTGATATACTTTATAAGAAAGGTAGACAGTAGAGGAGGAAGCAGTATTAAAAATTGGATCTCGACTATCAAATGACTTGAGAACTACATATAGCAGAATAACAAGAGATGAATCATGACAGAAACTGTAATAAAGCAATAATTTAAAACTAGAAGTCAAAAATTGTGCAGAGGACATTTGAAAACGGAAACTGAATGCACCTTAACCGGGAATAAAGAGGAGGGACAGAGGAGATACAGCAGAATAATAAATGTTGCTTATGTGGAGACAAAAATGAAACTGACAATTTAATGAGCGAATGTAAGAAATTAATTTTTTAAAAAATACAAAAATAGACATAACTGGGTGTAAATGGTGATCCGCGGTGAACTGTGAAAATGATCGAGATTTAATCATGCTAGCCAATGCTCAAAATAGAAGCTGTCACAAAGAACAGAAAAGAACTAATTCTGTGGCACTTGGAAATTCAAACGGATAATCCATTTCAGGACAATGGACGAGATTTGAACAGAAGCAAAAAGATCGCTGGACGCTGCTGCTGTTGTAGTAAAAATGGAGACATCTGAGAAAAAAAGTTTGAACCTTCCTAAAGAAGTGATAAAAAGTTGATAATTATTATTGTGATTAGAGCAGTCCCAAAGAATCTTAGAAAAAGATAAGAACTGAAAATCTAGGAAAGAACTGAAACTATTCATACATCAGCCATTTTAATATATTTTAGGAAACATGCTATCAGTTGATTTCCAGTGAAAACCGTTATATTATTCTTAATGCCGTGTACTTTCAGGAATTGGGAGGTCATAGGTCTCCACAGATTCCTTTACTTAATTAGATGTGAATTGCCAAGATATTGGGAAAGATAATGGTTTCCTGTTGCCTTCACGGCGGTTCTGAATTCAAAGTAGCCCCTTTCCTTGGTTACCACTCATGGCTACAGAACCCAGTATACGCTGCTATTTAGCCTATCGCTGGAGGCAGAAGAGATGGATTCTTGCTTTTCCTAAGGACATTTGTTCGAAAGTGAGTGCAACAGTCTCAGACGAACTTGGAACACTGGTCGCTGACTCCTCTGTCCACGCCGATGACAATTATGCTAGCCGTACTTACTAGCGGTGTGAAAACTCAACTAGTACATGAAGGAGAAAAAGTAAAAAAAAAGAAAGAAAGATAACGAAGAAAAATATCGCGACATCACTTGAGAGATACTGAAACGCTAAAATAACCGCATCCGCTGTAAACTTTAATTATACTCGCACTCGAAATGATCCACAGATCTTTCCCGAGAAAGCTATTAAAAAATGAATAATAATAATAAAAAAAAAAAACAGATACAATGGAAAGTACCATACTGCGAAAGATGGTGAGAATATGAGCATTTTTTTTGTCTCGGGTGGACACGTGGCAAGATTTAGCCGAAAACAATTCTTCGTATGAAACTCTTGAGTCTTGAATGAATAATAATGCCGATGATATGTATCTGACAGAAACAGTAACGGAAAGGATTCTAATGGTAGCAACGCTGCTTATGATGGCTGCAACAACAACAACAATAATAACGATTCTAGTAATTGATTCTGCTGCTGCTTATGTGTTAGAGAAAAGATGTTCCTTGTTTCAATAGCTGAGTCCTATTTATTCACAACAGCTACAATCGAAAGCGAGTCTGCTGGAAGAAAGAATTGCTCTTCATGTCTCACAGACTAAGACAGAATCCAACTTCGATGCATCCGTGTGATGAGGTGACTAGTTCATGTTTTATGCCTTGGTAGCCTTGTTGCTAGAATACTTTCCCTGGAGAACTATTTTTACGGTATTAGTTTTACAATTTTCTAACCATGAAGCTTTTCCACATTGTCACTTCCAGGAAGAAGAAAAATAAATGATTATAAAGACGTCATTTACTAACTAAGCAGTCTGCTCATCATTTATATTTACAAGATTTCGGCCGTTCTTTTTCTCCAACTTCGTTTTTTTGTACCTTCTGTCATCTGTCGTACTCTGCAAGAAATCTGGAAATAGGAAACCCTATTTATTTGGGTAAAACAGACCCCCCCACACACACACACACGCATATATAAAACAGATATCTGTCTGTGTGTCTGCTATCTATGTACATTTTCTCGACCGATTACCAAACAATGGGTGCGTATTATGCATGAGTAGAAACATTTTCCCACACTTTCAGCACAATTTTAGGCGTGCGTATTATGGATGAAGGCGTATTATACATGGGGAATTACGGTATAGTATACAAGCGTTAGGGATATACTGAGAAATTCTCGGCTCGACCAAGAAACTATAAAAAATACTAAATGAAAAGTGCGCCAGGCTGAGTAGTTTTCAGGATCCCTTCATACATCTCCGCGATTTTTCTAGTGTGTGTTTTTTACGTTATATATATATATATATATATATATATATATATATATATATATATATATATATATATATGTGTGTGTGTGTGTGTGTATAAAGACAACATATGGGATAGACTGAACTAAAATTGAGCATGTGCTCAACTGTCGTATTGGTATCAAACGTAACTCTTTTTACTGTACCGAAAAATGTATTATTTTCAGTTTTGCAAATAAATAAATAATAAAAATAAATGCTCAGCGTTTATGATTGTCAGTCCAGCCAGAAGTCTTTGCTTTTCTCATTGACTTGACATTACTATTCGTTTGAAAAGCTCAACTTTTTTTTTTCTTTTAGAAGAGAAATTTGTATTAGAATCGAATTAAATCATTTCAAAAATCATGAAAGTGCGAGTAATTTGCTAAATTATTCTGAATATTTAATTGACCAGTATAATTTATTTTAAATTATTTAAAAATTATTCTACTGATACGCTCATATAATCTAAATAAAACAAAACAATGAACCATTTTCCATTTTTAATCATATACACGCGCGCGTGTATGTGTCCGCGCGCATATATAAAGAAAAACAGGGAAGAGTAATTTAAAAAAAAAAATTCTGTACAAACGATTTGTTAAATACTTTCTAAGTTTCATTACTTTTCCTTTCTACTTTTCTATTTTTCTAATCTGTACATGTTACTGAAAAAACTGAAAATAGACGATTGATACAAATATTCTAACATATTTTACAAGTAGTTTTAAAATGTGTTAAATTAAAAAAAAATCACTTTATATAAAATAATTAAAACCTTGCGTCACAGACATTAATAACGTTAGTAATCCTTTTGTAATTTTCACAGTTATGGAAGAAAAACTGTGTTTATAAAATTATTCTAAAATGTTATTTAATTCAAAATTAGGCAACGCCGAGTGTTTTCTTTACTTTTTTTTTTAATGCCATGTCCTTTCAGGATATAAGCGATCCTGGTTCTATACAAATTTCTTTTTTTATTATCTTTGAATTGGTATGGCGTCTTGAGAAAGTGGGTTATTCACTAGCCGCCCCACGCGGCCGGATGCGGCACAAAGCCAAGTTTATAGTGTGGCATCCTAACCCGTAGACTGAGGCAAAAATTCCCCGTAGATTCCGTAAAAACGGGGTCCGGTAGCTGTCTACCACCCCAGACGAGACTCTACCCTTCAGCGCAGCCTCGTTTGGGTTCCTCTCTGCCCGGGGGCAGAAAGTTTGACAAGAACTACTTCCGAAGTAATTGAGAAAGTGGGTAAAGTGGTTTCCCGTTGCTTTTTCCACGATTTTGAATTTAGAGTTGTTCTTCTATAGTGGTTGCCATCCAAGGCTAGAGATTCTAGTCTGGTTTGTTATTTAACCTATAGCTGGGCCCAAGATATGGATTCCTGTCTTTTCTAAGGTATTTGTGGACTCAACAGACAATGGCGGAAGTGGAATTGGCTAATTTCACTTGCTGCGTCGATAACCGTTAAGTTACCCGCAAATCCCCGCGATTTTTCTAGTGTGTGTTTTTTACGTTATATATATATATATATATATATATATATATATATATATATATATATATATATATATGTGTGTGTGTGTGTGTGTGTGTGTGTGTGTGTGTGTGTGTGTGTGTTAGAGCTATACAAAAGTTACTTGCACCGTCCTTTGCACAGTGTTAGGGAAACCATACAATTATCTTTGAAGTTTAATCAGGTTTTTTTTTTGTCTTCAGTCAGCGTCATTTACAAGCCTTAGGAAAACATCAGAAGCGAGTGAAACTTATGGAAAGTAACATTGATTAATGTTTAATCACTTGTTTTTCTCCATCTGAACGCCAGTAAAAAGAAGAAAAATTGAACAAGATATTATCGACATTAAAAGATGGATTCATTACGGGAATCTAAAACAATGGTTGGTTCAACACAGGATAGCCTTCAACATTTCACCCTGGACAGAATCTAGTGGATAAAAGGTTCTTGGTTGTATTTGGTGTGGGAGACTAAAAGGGAGTTTTCTATCAAGAATTGCAGTAACATAAACTGCTGTTAGTTTTTTTTTTTTAATCATTTCACCTCAAGCAAGGCAAGAATACCATTAGTACGCAGGTCGTTACCTCAAAGTTGAAGTGAGAGAAAAGACTGGGGGCGTAGTGGATATTGAGGAAAGTATAAAAGATGAACGGGGTTCAAGATGACAGAAGATGGCGATTGACGTTGCATTTAAATTTTTGAAGATTGTAATCATCAGAGAAGCAAGTAAACAGAAGGGGGATCCACAGGCGGGTTGTGCGAGAAAAAGATTGTTGGAGTAGAAGTGGCGATTTCATTTAACTAATTCAACAGCAAGAGGGTGGGACCTAGATGCCAATCTAGTAGAACGCTTAAATTCACGTAGTCCGGTCACTGGGGAAGAAGGAAAAAAACTTGTTAGAGCAGTTGCCATGAAGATATTTATAGAAAAGACAGAGGGAAGCCACGTCACGTCAGTGAGAAAGTGATTCAAGTCGAGATGCCAAGTCAAGATCGATTACATTGCAGATCCTTCTTTGGATTTTGTCAAGAACCTCGAGATTAATAGCAGGAGTAGCAGAGCAGATATGGTAACAGTATTCAAAGCACAGACGAATAGTAAATTTGAAAATGTGCCAGATGGACTCTGACGAAAAAAACTTTCTGGTACGACACGGTGACCCAACTTTCCTTGCAGTAGATGCAGCTATTGATTCGATGTAGTCGTTCCACTTCAAGTTAGTTGAAAATGTGAGACCAAAAAGGCGCTGTGTGTTGCTCTCCAGGAGTGTAGCATCAGCCATGCAGATGGTGGGAATGAAAGTTTCTCTATGTTAGTTAAATGAGAACATTAAAATTTACAAGCTATTTCCTGCCCCAGTTAACCATTGATTGGAGGTCCTTTTCAAGAACAGTTCTGACGGATTTGCTATTGAAACAGGAGTAAATGGTAGTGTCATCTGCACAAAGGCCTACTTGGAACTGGGACGTTCGTGTGAAAGGATCTGGAAGCGAGTCCGTTCAAAACGATCTTCATTACACGATTTGATGAGAATGATTAAATCAAACAATCGTCCTGTAATACCGTAGCCCTGAAGCTTACGCAGAAGACCAGCGTACCAAATCCCGTCAAACGTCTTCGAGATATTTCGAGCTACAGCTCGAGTTTCGCCATTATTATCAAGAGCTTGATATACATATTCAGTGATGGCCGTTAGCACATCAGCAGTAGACTTGATAAAATAGAAACCATATTATTTGTCATCTTCACTCTAAACCTGACCTCTTGTTCCTGCCTGAAACGGGTACCAAGGCCTTAATCTCATTGCAAGAACTTACAATCTCAGGCTGTTCACCCATTATAACAAAATACAACCACCTAAATTGCTACGGTCATGGGCTCGATATCTTCATCAAATACAGGTTCCCTGTGGCAGGGAAACAAAAAACGAGGACTCTGTATATGTGTTTCTGCGTGGCACTTATCTATAGTACTACATCCGTCTTTGACCTGTATCGTCCTCAGAATGAAGGCTCGTTAATCTTCGATCGAATATCAGAGAGCAGACGAACCTCCTCGGCCTTTTTCTAACATCCTGCCCTGACAAATGCTCAGCAAAAGTTTTATCAACCATTGGCATGTCAGATCATTCCTTAATCAATGTGCAAACCAATGACATCTCCTGATTTACCGTTCGACAGAACGGTTTTCCGCTACGCGGAGGCAGACTGGGAGAGTTTTCGGTCTTATATGACTGAAGCTCCTTCTTCAAACATGCTGCCCCCAAAACTGCTGCCCTAATCTCCGAATGGATATTTTCTGGAATGGAGTGTTTTATATAACCCCCTTCCCCCCCCCCCAAAAAAAAAATCCAGCAAAAACCAAACAGTCAGTCCTGGTTCACTCTTGAATACGCTGAAACCATAGCTCACTGGAACCACTACTTCAAAATCTATCGCAAGGAGCGGGGTAGTCTGGCCCTTACTTCTTTCAGAACTGCCCGCAACTGATGTAGGAGAATCCTGGAAAACGCAAAGTGCAGCTACGCGCGATCAGTCCAGGCCAAGGTTGAAAATAAACAAAGCGAATTCTGGAAGATAACCAACCAAATTATGAACAGAAGCAAAGCGGCTGTGCCCACTGTTATAAATGTCTTAAAGGTCTTATCACCCTCGACAAACAGGGCGAAGCTCTACGCCTCGATCTTTGTCTCAGACTCAACGTTAGATGACAAAGGTCACCCCCTCCTGAACTTCCCACGTCTCACTAAGCACAATCTCAATAATATACTCATTTCAACAAGAGAAGCCTCGACCCCCAAAAAGCCAGTGACCCAGACAAAATTCCAGTGGCTGTCCTTAAGAACATCAACCCACAATTATCCCCGATTCTAGCAAAGTTATTTAACCGATGCTTTGAAGGAGCAATCTTTCCCAAGCATCTCGAAGGTGGCAAACGTATGCCCGGTCTTCAAGAACGGGGGCAACCGATCCTCTCCGTCCCGGTATACACTCACTAGTTTCCTCAGAATCATCAGTAAGCTTTTCGAGGGCATAATCAACAATAAGGTCGTCAAACACCTGGAAAGGAACAACCTCTTAGGCGACGAGCAGGATGCGTTTCGATCAGCCCGATCCACTGCTGATGTCTTAACTACTATTACACACAGAATTAGTGAGGTCTTTGACGACACACATGCCGCGGGGACCATAGCATTAGATATCTTGAAGTCCTTCGATAAGGTGTGGCATAAAGGTTTGCTACACAAGCTCTCCAGCTATGGAATCACTGGAAGGGTTTTCTAAATTATAAAATCCTACCTAACAGGTAGCTTCCCTGAAATCAGATATTAACGGCCAGTTTTCCGAAACTCTGGCGGTCAATGCAGGCGTCCCCCAGGGATCACTTCTCGGACCAACCCTCTTTCTGACTTACGTAAATGATCTACGTCAGAATATACTCTGATTATTTGTAAACGTCTATGCCGATGATACGACGATATACGGACCCACCTCTAATGTCTTGACGATCAGAGATTGGCAGATGACCTCTCTTCTGATCTAACACTAACTTTCCAGTGAGCAAAAAACTGACTGGTTACATTCAACGCCTCGAAAACCAAACTGGTTACATTCCATCACCGCCGATCAGATTTCGAACTACTGCCAGTCATGATGAACGGATGTCCCCACGATGTGCGACCCCGTGTCCCTCTAGAAGATATTTGGCCTCAAACTCACACTCGACCTCAAGTGGAATTCCTATATACGATATATTCCTATATGCAGGTAAAATGATCGGCCCACTCTGCCGCTTCGGTAAGTACCTGACTCCGCATGCTATCCCCTGCCTTTATAAAAGCCAAATCAGACCGAAAATGGAGCACAGTTGCCATATTTGGGCAGGAGCTGCCCAGACCGCACTTTCCAGTCTTGATAGAGATCAAAAGCGTCTCCGACTCAGTGTTGGAGAAGAATAATTTTCCAATCTCTCTCTCTCTCTCTCTCTCTCTCTCTCTCTATATATATATATATATATATATATATATATATATATATATGGCTACTACCATGGAAAGTGCTCGGACGAACTGCATCTCTTGGTTCCACCAAGTCTGACCTTCACGGCTAAGACCTGCCATGCCACTTATATAGTAACAAACCATCGACACGTTCCGTCCGCATTCCATCGGCGGGAAGTAAGTTCCACTCAAACCACTGCCCTATGGAACAGGCTCCCAATAGGATGTTTTCCCGATCACTACAATCTTAATCTATTCAAGTCTAGAGTCTTCCCCACCTATCCATATGAACTATCCCTTAACGTGACTCTCTATCTAGAGTGCTCCCTGCGCCTTGTACAGGGGTGAACCTGACTGTAAAAAAAGACTAATAGTGCTTATAGTTAGAGGGGTTAGAAGGTTCTCCAGTATTCTTAAAAACAGGTACTACAGAGGATGTTTAGCTTAGTTTGGCACAAAGCTCCAACAAAAATTTACACAGTGAAGATGGAGTTCACTACTCAGTTTGTTTCTCACTATCATCTTGCTCACCATTACCAAACCTCCAGACTCCCAACATAGACAAATTATTACTGCACAACATTACTGTGAGTAATTAGCTCATTTGAATGGCATTATGTAACAGAAAATATCTTTTTTTGCGCAAGAGTGTCGACCGATGATTTTGTTGCAGGACAACAACCGGTCTTACATTACAGAGATCTTGGATAAAAAATTCTTTTACGTGTGGTGTATTCACCAGACCTATGATATATATATAATCTATTCTGATCTATGCAACATTCTGATTTCTCAAAGGTAATGTACTTCTTCTAGATCAGCTGTCATCTATGATTCAGGAGTCCAGACTGTGCTGCTATTTAAGCCATAGCTAGAGGCAGAAAAGATGGATTTCGTTAGCGAGAAATGACTATAACGGTATCGGTCAGAAGATGAACTCGGCTCACAGAATCCAATTTCCTGGTGAATAAATACTAAAGTAAGGAACTTGATCATTTTTAATACTTATAGTACGAGAAACGGTCTCGGTTTGATGCAGAAACTCTTCCCTGTACTATTCTGAGATCTGCTCAGATTTTGAACAGTGTGTCAGGCCGAGAACTTTTCAGCGCACATCGTATATCTTCTGGATGCAAACTGATATCAAATATTAATTAAAGATAACGGACAAGAGAATATAAATGTCACATTTTCTCCACCTCTTCACTACAGAGAAGCATCTGTCATAGCCAATTGTTTGATGACTTTGGTTCAGACGTAACTTCTTTTATACGCCATGTTCTTTCAGGACGTAGGTGATCATAGCTTTCCACATCTTCCTGTATTTTGTTGCTCTAAGCAATGTTTGCTTTCTTTAACTTTTGCTCCTTTGTCGTTGTTTTGCGATCTATCAATTCAAACTCGTTATGTAGACTACTGTTCCCTCTGCTTCTCTTGCCTTCGGTATGTCCCATGAGTGTTAAATTCTCCAGGCCCTCTTTTCTCATTATGTGCCGTATAAATTTTAACTGTCTCTGTATGATTGATAGCATCAGTTTCTTTGTAGTTTTTATTTTTCTTAAAACTTACTCGTTACTTACATGTTATCTCCATGATGACTTCAGCATTCGTCGGTAGACCGACAATTCTTTCTTCAAATGTTTCTTCTGTGGGGAGATTGTTCAACATTCATTGTCATAAAGGAGTTTAGTTCTTACATAGTAGTGCAGTAGACATTTTCTAAGTACAGTGGAAACTCGGTTCACGAATTTAATTCGTTCCTGAACCCCGTTCGTAATCCGAAATATTCGAAAACCGAAACTATTTTTCCAATAGAAAATCAATGTAAAATGAATTAAACCGTTCCTGGTCCCAAGATGATTGCTTATTTAAACTTTAACAACAGTACTGTGCACAAGTTTATAGGCAAAACTAATGAAAATCATATAACACATAAAACTAATGAAGATCATTAAATCTGAGAAAAAAAAAGAAAAGAAAACAATACTAAACAGAAAAAATATAGACTAACACTTCAATTTTACCTGCATATAGTTAATGGCATAAGTGGAATGTGAAGGAAAGACATGATCGTCTCTTTATTTATAAGAATAGTATAGATCGTTGATTTTGCCATCAGAACTGAGTAGGAAGAGACAATATTATCATCAATTGATTTTTCTCATAACTTTTCTTTTTCCTTTACCAGTATCACTGCTAGCTTTAATTGGAGCCATAACTAAGGACTAATAAAGAGAAAAAAAGTCACAGTACAATAAAATCGGAAAAGAAAAGCACGGCACAACACATGAATGTATACAACATGGCGGTCGACTAAGAAATGATTCCGTTTGGGTTAACTCAGTTCGGCAATATTGTCCGAGAACCGAAATTTTGTTCGATAACCGAGGCATTTTCATCTCGAATATTCTGTTCGAAATCCGATTTGTTCGACATGCGAGACGTTCTAGAACCGAGGTTTCACTGTACCTTCTTCTATCTTTTAATACTATTCATAGTTTCCGAAATGACTCATTCGCCGTTCCTATGAGTATTTAGGTGTTAAGCATTTTGTCTTCTCTTACTACGTTACTCCGATAGTTGTATTTTTGTACCTGTTTGATTTTGACTCTCCTCCGAGCATAGTTTACACCAGGGGTTGTCTCTTTCGTTGACAACCATGTATTTCTGTCTTACAGTTAATAGTTAATCTTTTCTTCTTTTTTCTTTTTTTGCTTTCCTTTACTACGTTGTCTGATTAAGTTAACTATAACTCCAAGTCAGTTAATCTTGGTATATGCCCGGTCAACGAGGCCTAGAATACGCCGACTGCGTCCCCTGCAGACCGACCACTTTCCAGGTGGATGCTTGCCGACTTGTGTGCAAACCTTGTCAATGTTTATTTGTAGACTCAAGCATAAATCCTCTCAATTTACATATTCCGCCCGTTGAAACAAAATTCTTAAATTTTATTAATGTTTTGTTTTCATATTTAAATTTTACTTTTAAATTGAAAAGAAAAAAAAATTAAATTCTATAAAACATTTACTTACAAAATTATGGTGATGTTTTTTTTTTTGTGGTAATTAATATAGAAAGGCAAACAGTAAAACTTAATTCATCATGATTCTTGTCCAATAAAACTTATTTGCGACGTTGAATAACCTAACAAAGTTAGAGATGTCTTAAAATCAATCAACTTAACCTAAACATAATACAGTGTAACCCGGATATAAGAGACCTGGATATAAGAGAAACTCGGATATAAGAGAGATTTTCTCTGGTCCCAAATTAGAGCCTGTGTTAATGTATATATAATAGACCAAACCCGGATATAAGAGAAACCCGGATATAAGAGACGTCTTCTTCGGTCCCGACAACTCTCTTATATCCGGGTTACACTGTATGACAGTAATTATTTTCCGTGATGGTTAGAATGTTTTAGTTTGAGTTCTAAATTGTGTTAAACTTCTCACTGTAAAATATTATAAATCAAAATATTAACTAGTACAGGTCACTTATATTATCTATGAATTAATATTATATATTAATTAATATTAACTAGTACAGGTCACTTATAATATCTATGAATTAAATTTCATCAGAGTAAAATTAGGTGTTAAAAATAACATTTTAACGTTAAGCATCTGATTTTTCCATTTTTAAGCTCAAACATATTTGATAGATTCCGACAAATAGTATATATGTGTATTGACAATCTGAAAGCGATTTCCAGTGGCCAGAAAAGGAATGAATGAAAATTGAAATCTTTATTAACAGAATAGGGTTGCTGCGTGTATAATTCAATTTTGATTTGACTATTCATTGCTTCGAAAAACTAAAAAAAAATAAAAAAAGAACTGAGAAACTATAATCCTCAATAATCATGAAATTCTGTAAGAAATTTAATTCTGAAACTACCTATAGACAGAGGTGTAGGTCAGTTGGTAGGCTATAGAACGAAACTTTGAAAGGTCTAAAGTTCCATTTCAAGCAAAGAATTAAATGAGCTCATTATTTCGAAATCACAGAGAAAGGTAACAGCGATTTCAGCCTTGAGTCAATTACCTTTTTCCTGAGGTGACCAGACAATCAGCGTGTCTTGTGCTATAAAATGTCTGTCGCGACTACAGAAGACGGCATGAATCGTGCCGCCGCAAAACTGAGGTCGGATCAGTTGCAGAATAAGTGACATTATTATGTCTTTCGAAAGAGTCAAGGATGCCGACGTTAACGGTATATTTATAATATAAATTAATCTTTAGTGTTAGTTTTAAAAAGAATTAGTGAAAGTAATGAATAGAAAAATAGTATAGAAAAATTATCAATGATTATTCATTCTTTGGGTGATGCAGTAAGCATACAATTTATTTGATTTAAATGTTAATGCCATGTCTCTCCAGAGTTTAGTTTGTTTTGTTTTACGGCATATCAACCTCAATGGGTTATTTAATGCTGACAAAATTTTCCTTGTTGGTGATATTTTTTTCAAAAAATCTATTTCTGGTAATATTTTTTCCTTCAAAAATCTATTTCTGGTAATAATTTTCCTTCGCTGGTAATATTTTTTTCAAAAATGTACTGCTGGTAATAATTTTTTTACAAAGTATTTCTGGTATAAAGACCTATTTTTACACTTTCATAGTGTTTTGATCCCAGTTTGGGAGGTTAATTATTTGGCCATAGCTGGGCCCCCTAACAGGTGCTACCACCCCGGGTCAGGGCGGACCTGGGAACACCAGCAATTAAGAGGTGGTTCCACGCTCTCAAAACCTCCTGATCAGAAGGCTTGCTGTTGGACGCAGTTTATCGTCTTACCCAGGACGCGGATGTAGTTTATCATCATACCCAGGACGGGTCTCTCCAGATTCTATTTCTTTATTATCTATGACTTGTTATGACTTTGTAGGAATATAGTGAAATTCTGCGGTCTTGGATTTCTTTTAGACTGGTTGCTGCCTAGGGAGTCGAATCTGCCCCTCTATTTTACCGTTAGCGGGGCGAGGTAAAGAAGGGACATTAGTATGAAAATGGACACAAAACACTGGGTCAGAATTTGAATGCGGCTCACCGATTATATGTATGCATACCATGTGACTGACCACAATCTATAAAAATTATTTTTAAACAAATTACGTTTATACTTTTGGGAAGAATCTTTACCATTCCAGGATTTTTTTTTTTTTTTACTATTGAACTCCATCTTGATGGCTCTTTTATGGGAACCAAGAAGCTTCGGTCGATTCATTCTCTAGCTTTCCGCTTGTACACAATCCGTAAACAAAAAGTGGGCATCTGTCTTTCTCTTTTTAGAAAAAAAAAGTTAATGTCGAGAAATGTTAGCTGAGATGTACTGACCAACTTGGCTTATTCCTAGAAATGCTTGAAATACAATTCCTAGCAACCCATATGCAACATGTTCGTTTCAGGATATGACGATATCGACAGAAGTATACGTTTTGTCTAGCTCTCAGGGTCTAATATCAAATTTCAGTTGTCAGAGTTACTCGGTGTTGCGCTTATTCTCGTCACGAGTCACGTAGCGTGTAGTACTAGTTAAATAGACAGGTCGGTTAGTTGGTTTTCAACTCGGAACTTCAAAAGGGTATTTTTCAGTTCAGGCCGCCCGCTCAGTTTCTAATAAAAAAAAAATCTCGAATAGTTTTACCATTTAGGTGTAAATGTACACGCTTAATTCGAAAATAACAAAGAAATTTTGATAAAAAATCTACCTTTTTGGAGTTATCGACAATAAAAGTTCGGACTCATTCGCATCGCGGTGGGTGAAGTTAAAATTAATTCTGCACCCCGTTGGTTTTATTGCCAAAGGAAGTGCGACGCTGGATTATCTTATCAGAAATTGGAATCACGTTCTTCAACGCATTGCTGTTCGTAAAGAGAGTTACTTAGTGTTGCACATATAGTGTGGAAGCCTGGCATACGAGTTTAGTAAATATCCCCTGCCAAACCTCGAAAGAGAAGGAAAATGTGATTTCAAACTCAAGCAAAGTTCCCTTCCCTCTAGCGACCATGAGATCCGCTGTATTCTTAGGTATAAATAAAATCTACAAAGCCTTTTCTAAAAATGAAAGCAGCGTAACTTGATCTTTTCTAGAGTGGTTTAACGAGGTATTGCTGAAACATACAAAGGATCTGGTTTGCAATAAAATACCAGAGAATGAACTAGCTCAATGGTGCAACATTAGAATGAAAGGCACACGGCGAAAGAGGTTATCTCCAATACAATCTTTTCTTTTGGGAGCTTCAGGATAACGGAATAAACATGACTGATTTCATTTACATGTCGCATCAACAATAAAATCACAAAATAATCATAGTATAGTATATATTTCTCTCTCTATCACACACATACGTGTATGTGTGTGTGCGTTATTATTTTCGTGATCTACAGTCAAAATGTGTAAGGAGAATTTACTGCCAACACACACACAATGTGTGTGTGTGTTGGCGGTAAATTCTTCTTACACATTTGACTGAAGATCACAAAAATAATTCTTTTACGAAATGTTTAATTTTTCTTCGTTTCTTACACGTGTTTTTTTTTACTATTATTTATTGTACTGATGATTCAAGATTATGGATTTATTTCTTGACATTATTTCTCCAAGTACTTTCATCCACTTTCACCATCTTAAGAGAGTAAAGTTGCTTTTAATTGGGTAAATCTCCTTTTCACGGTCTCGTATTTTAATAGGTTTTTATCTTGAATTTGGTTTTATTTGACAGTTTTTAGTTTGATAATTTTGAGTTTAGATTTTGTTTTTATCATATCGCTCGATGTCATGACATATTTTGAGTTTAAATTTCTATCAACAGATGTTAGAAAAGTTTCGCGAATGTGTTGATTGTAGCTTTAGGAATTAAACGTACTAATACTGAATCATGAATAAGAATACTTTTAAAAAGAACGGTTTACTAAAAAAAAACAGTTTAAAATAAATATTTCTGTGGTTTTCAGTTATATATACCATCGAAGATGTAATATAAACATCGAAATATTAGCATCAAACGATCAGTAATAATAATAATTGCAAAAACTAATACTAATAACGATGAATGTTATTCTGTGAAATGATTGACGTGGTTATTACAGCAGACGGTGAAGGTTAAAGAAAGCAGAAATCACTGCATAATAAATGAACACAAGTCAGAAGACCATCGTTGATGAAAAGAAAAGTAAACGGCTTGCTACTTGGAGATCCAAACAGGAAAGTAGATTTAACTTTTATAGATGAAAAAGTAAGCCTACCTAATTGTGGTGATAAAGAAGGAACTCTTTAACCCCTTTTTCTACTTCTCGGGAACAAGTTGTTCCCCTTTGACTTTGTACCCTTTTGATCAGCCATTTTACTGCGACTACCTCTCTGTGTGGATCTAGTTGAATAAAGCTTCTTTAAGCGAACCTGATTCTTCAATCACTTCTCATTACACTAATGATAGAGGTAGGCATTTTAACGGGCTACAGAAGAAAAGTAACAAAGAGAAAAAATTAGCAAAACATCAAGATCTTACTTAAGGGCTGCTAAAATTGTGGAACACGAAAGTGAAGATAGTGTCCATAATTATTGGAGTATATATGATAGTCCGCAATACTTTTGCAGATAGAATAATTTAGAAACCCGAGGAAGAGTTGAAACGATTCAAAACACAATACAGTTGAAGTCAACAAGGCCAGTGAGGAGAACACTAAAATTTTAAGGAGACCTGCTGTCAGTTGGTTTTCCATTGATGAACAGCTAAAGCCGATGTGAAAATAATAATAATAATAAATGGTTGAAGTCCCCTTCGGTGTTTTATGAGAGCTTCTTCCGCATAAAGAGTTCTATGCAGTAAATACTTAAACATATTGTTTATGAAGAGATGAGCCAGCGTCTTGTTTCCTTAAGGGAAATCTGTGGCCGAGTGTGGACAGTTGATGCAGGGAGACATAGTTTCCTCTGTGACATGGCCGAACATAAGCATAAATACCGTGCATAATTCATCTGGTGACAAGCCAATCATTGGCAGATTTCGTCATTATTTTTCGTAACGACCCGGCTCACTAAAGACACGTGACAAGAAAGCCAAATATGGGAGCCACTACAATGAAGGATTTATCTTAAGAAGAAAAAAATATGCTTGTCTCGAAATTTATGCATTTTTCTTGTCTATAATCTATAGGCATCTCATCGATTATTATGTGGGTGTCAGTAATGCAGGATTCCCTATCTCGTTAACTACCATATGTTAATATAAACAATGAATATAGCAGCCGTTTTGCTACTAGTATATATGAAATACCCATGAATTACCAATTTACTCACACTTTCTTTACCATCGTGTCGTTGCCAGTAAGACGGCCATGGTCAAGATGACTGTTAACGGGACAAAGCGTAAAGAGAGACACTGATTTGTATCACTTCGTAGATCGTAGATATAACTGATAGAATTCGAACTCGGCTCGCTGGTTCCGTTCCCCAGGTTGATAACCTTGACGCCACCTTGCATTTTCAGACTAAACAGTATTTAGAGAAACGGTAGTGGTAAAAGAGTGTATGCGAGATTAGAGGAAAATCTATTAGAATACACTGGTTCTATTCGGCAATTTAATTCTACTGATCCTATTTGCTTCAAAATGGCTAAATCGTATTTACTAAGTTTAGTTTACGAGAATGAGGATAAAAAAAGATTGTTTGGCGACAATCTTATATGTGAAGAAGACCTAGTTGCCTTCAAAATCAGTATTCGTGATCTTAGCCGTTAGTGTTTTTTAATTTACTTACATTGACGTTTTAAGATGGCAGCAAAGTACATTGGCATTAACATTATAAATGTAATAGCGCTGGAGTTCAATAGTAAAAAATAATTTCGAAGAGCTGATTCTTTATCACACATTGACTGCATTTGACTTTGCATGCGCGTATGAATTTTTTAATCGAATTTACCCCAAGTAAGGCAGTAAAGCCACTAAGACACAAGGGGTTACTGTCTGTGAAAGAATTATAAAACAGTAACATTAGTAAGGAGACAGAACAATAGAAGAGTAACCAGGAAGACAGTAGATAACGATTGGTATTGCATTTAAATTTTTGAAGATCAAAGTTGTCCGGAAAGTATAGAGCCGAAAGAGAGTTCTATAAGTGAAAAGTGCAAGAGAAGCAACTTAGCATAGAACTTACGGCTACATCTGGTCAATTTAGCGTTAAATTGATGAGACCTCGTTGCCAATCTAGTACTACGCTTAAAGTAAAGCGTCTAGTTACCATAGCGAAGAGCGATATTTATTTCCGCTTCCATACAGGAAATGTGGCACAAGGCCAAGAATAGGGACAAGGACGGTCTTCTTCTGTCTTAACTTTAACTTAGCTAGCCACGAACACTGGCCCAAACATACCACACAATATTCATAACACCAAAACAACACATTCTTACTTACCTTTCTTACTGCATACAACGTAATACCTCATGTCTCTATGAAAATCCTAACTCGCCCCCATATTTACAATTGTCTGTGGCGGTGTGGGAGGGGGACTACAATTTAAAAACTAGCCCAAATGTGTATTTACAATATGAGTACCACAGCGAAGAGCTCATCTGAACAATTACCATGAAAGTATTTATAGAAAAGGCTCGAGGAAGCAACTTTACGGCGGTGGGAAATTGACTGAAGCCGAGACGCCTGGTATGTACCAATGATATTGTTGAGTCTTCTTTGGATTTTATCAAGAATCTTTAAATATATAGCAGGAGCACCGGACCATATGTGGCAGCAATATTTTAAGCATGGGCGAATGGTAGACTTATAGATAGATTTCGGAGAGGAAATATGTTTAGCACGACACAGTGAACCAACATTCTTAACAGCTGATCTAGCAATGAATTCAATGTAGTCTTTCGCCTTCATGTGAGTCGAGAATATTAACCCGAGAAAGTGCAATAGGCCCCTCACCTGGGGGTTAGCATCAGCCATGCTGATGGATGGCAGAAAGGGAATACTCAAATGATTAATAGAGAACAGTTTTGTTTTAGAGGCGTTAAAATTAACAAGTCGTTCTTTGAGGTCGTTTTTGAGATCAACGGCCAATTTGATCTAATCGAACTGATCAAACTTAGTATCGAGACAGGAGTAAATGGTTGTGTCATCAGCATAGATACCAAGTTGAGAGCTGATGTCATCAAGAAGATCGTTAATGGAAAATAATAACAAAGTAGGACCAAGGATATAGCTCTGGGGGATACCTGCATTAGTACAGAAGGATCTAGAAGAGTGGGCGTTCAGGATAACTTTCATTTTCAAGATTGGATAAGAAAGACTGAATCTTGAAAAATTCGCCCGGAGGCACCATAACTTTTCAATTTGTGCAGAAGACCGGCATGTCAAACCCTGTCGAACGCATTCGAGATGTTCAAAGCAACCATTTTTATCTAGTGCTTGATAGATTCTTTCCTCAATAATTGTTAATCCATCAGCAGTTGACCTAGAGAAACGAAAGCCATACTGCTTGTGTGAAAGAAAGCCCTACAATGTGAGATGCGTAACCAATTCGGCATTCATTAGGACCTTTAGTAGTTACCCAAAAAGAGTTAGTTGGAAATGTCAGACCGTTCACCTAAGTTCTATGTTGTGCGTGAGTAACTTATACGTGCTTGTGCCACTTAATGTATACAAAATCTTACCATTCAGTCTGGCGATATGATCCCTTCCCCACAAAAATTTAAACCCTAAAAATATCATAATTATAACATCTTTTGGAAGATTATTTTTAAAATTATTTGGTAATAGATAAGAATTATTTTTAAAGTTTGATTTTTTA